>PVJH01026234.1:0-30371 GCA_004026705.1 Nesogale talazaci | reverse complement strand
CCAGACTGTGGGTAGGGAGAGAGGCAGCTGGCAGTGCTTTCAGAGGTCAATGGCTGCTTCTTTCCTGGGAATGTCTATTTGAAAGGATGTTACCGAGGTAAACTCAGCTCTGTCTCTAGCCTGGGAAGTTTACCATCCCTGAGGATGCAGAAGAAAAAGAGATGTCCACCCCCTGGTCCCAGAACATCCTTAAAGGAGCGTACGTGTTACCTCATTTTATAGATGAGGGAGACTGGGGGTGGTGGTGGTAAACCTCACAAACTTCCCTTCCTTTCACCTATCCTTCTCCCTGCTTCTTTCCATCTCTCTCTCTCATCTCCTCTTTCCCCTTCCCCTTTTTCTGCCCTCTCATCCCTGCTTTGCTGATTTCCTCATTCACATCTCTCCTCCCCCTTCCTCTGTTGATGGTAAGAAAAGGAAGCAGCAATCATGGAGCTACCTTGGAAGAACGAGGCTTGTTTCATGCCAGTCCCAACTTCAACCTGGACATCCTGGTAAGAAAGTCCCTTCTGCAGAGTGCACACTGGATCTCTGGTGGTGTGATGACAACTCATTGAACTGTGAGTCACAAGGTCAGCAGTTCAAACCACCAGCTCTTCCACAGGAAGGAGAGGAGGTTTTCTGCTCTCGTGAACAATTAAAGTCTCGGGAACTCAGAGGCACTTCTATGCTGACTTCTATGGTGGCTCTGAGTTGGCGTGGATTCCATGGCAGTGAATTTGTTTTCTGGTTTGGTAAGGTTCCCGAGTAAACTCCTGTTTCTCCACATCTCAGCAACCTGTCAGGGATGAAGAGGTCCACAGGGCAGTAAGAAGGAAAGAAACCCCTCTTCAGAGCAGTGAGGGTTATGAGCACACCTTGATCCAGGTGCAGTGGAGACACGGAAGTAGGGCATGAACCCAGGTGCCTGGGCTTGCTCCTTGTCCACTGCCCTGCACCGGTCAAACATGAGCAGCCCAGAATACCACATGATCCCAGTCAAATATGCTGAGGACTTGCCTCGTCTGGGTTGATCCTCACAAACTTTCTCAGAAATTCGAAATTGAAGTATAGAGAGGGTTGGTGAATGGGTGGTTGCTCTTATTCCAATGGTTGATGTGTCTAGGTCAGATCACGCAGCCTTGGTCCCATGTGTATAAGTTGGTTTGATGGTGAAGGTCTTGGTCTATGGTGGTGGGACTTAGCCTAATGATGGATATCTGGATCTCATGTTGCTAGACTTAGCCAGGTTTCTAATCATAGGTGTTAGACTTAGTTTTGAAAGTGGAGGATTTGAGTTTGATAGTGGTGAACCTTGGTTTGGGGCTGGCCTGAAAAGAATTGGCATGGCAATGGTGACTTTACAGTCATTAGGAAACCAATCTACAACTGCTTACTAGCTTTGTCCCCAAATTCCAAACTCAATGCCATCGCGTCAATGCTAACTCATCTTGACCCCCTGTGGGTTTCCAAGATGTTAACTAGTCATAGGAGGAGAAAGCCCAGTCTTTTTCCTGTGGGGCTGATGGTGATTTTGAACTGCCAACCATGTGGAGAGCAGTCCAACACTTAACCACTTCACCACCAAGGCTCCTAGACAGAATCAAATGTCGACAGGATCTGGTGTGTGGCAGAAACAGGGAAAGTGTGATCTGTGACGAGAATCACACCTAGAAGGAGAGGGCAACCATGAAAGGCTTCTGTGTCCTGTGAGGTTGGCAGCTCTTTTTGCTGCTCCTCCTGTGGTCTGGCAATGAGGAACATTGGCGAAGCTTATGCAAGTGGGCCTCGAATATTACATCCAGACTTTCTGAGACAGAGACGAGTGGGAGGTGAGGTAAAGGTGGGGACAAAATCCTGGGGTTGTGACTTATGGAAACCATGATCATGTCCCTGATAAAGAAGTGTCCCAAGCTGAAGAAGGAAGGACTTCAGAAAAGAGGGAGCATCTGAGTCCAATGACTAGTTGTCCTGAGTCCAATCACTTGTCATGAATAGGGGTGAAAGTTGGTGAGGAACCAGGAATTCGAAATAGAGAAGAAAGGAAAGCAGCTTGAAACGACTGGGATGTTCTGACCCAACTGAGAACCGTGGATTCACTGTCGCGTTGGGAGAGTTGCAAGGCTTTCCTATAGTCCCTAGTTGTTCAACCCACACTTTTCCTAGTGTAGCGTAGAGGGGGAGAGCCTACTGATGCTGTAGTGATTCCGAAACCTGTCTGTACTTTCATCTAACCCTTGCTGGTACACAATGGTGCTGTTCACTTTTGTAGCAGCAGTTATTCATTAGTAAAGAAAAATCATATGCAGTTGATTCTCATTCATAGCTCCAAGATAGGATAAAGTATGACCCATAGAGTTATGTAGGCTCTAAATCTTCATGAAAGCAGACCACCACATCTTTCTCCCTGGAAGAGACTGGGCTCAAACTGCTGACCATTCAGTTAGTCACCAAGAGCTTAACTACTGTCCGACAAGGGCTCCAGCAAAGAGTGAAAAGAACCATCTCCTTGCCATTGAAATGATGCCTATTCATAGCAATCCTGTAGGACAGGGCAGAACTGTTTTGGTCAGTTTCCAAGACTGTAACTTTTTACAGGAGTAGACACCCCATCATTACCTTAATGAGTGGTTGGTGGTTTGGAACTGCAGGCCTTCCAGTTAGCAGTCTAACTCAAAATCATGACTCCACCGGGGTAGAGAGAAAGAAAAGAGAATTAAGTCAAGAGAAGAAGAATACCCTCCAAAACAAAGAGAGAACCCAAATCTTATGAATGGTTAACAGGATTTACTTGACTTTTCATTTCATTCTGGTAAAACATTTTCATTTAACAAATTTCATTGCAAACATTTTTAAGTGAAAAATTCAGTGACATGGTTTATGTTCAGCACATTTAACAATCATCATAGCTCTCTATTTCCAAAATTTTTCATCACCCCGAAATGAAACTCAGTACCTTTTCACTAATAACTTCACCTTCTTCCTTCTCCTAGACTCTAATAAACTGCCCGTAAGCATTTTCTATTCTGGATATTTTATATAAGTGGAGTTTATTCTTCAGAGTTTATTCTTTTGGGAGCTGAGAGCTCCCTGAGCTGTATAGAATAATTTCTCAAGACATGATATTTGATCTCAAGATGTTTTCATGATTCATACTTAGCAAACATTTTCATGACTAACAAGCATCCTCATATGACTAAAAAATATTCTCACCTAAGGGATTTTCATCGTCTACAGCAAGGAATCTCCTTATTACTCAGTGTTTACACTAAGTTCCTGGAACAAGCAAACAATTATCCACTCAAGGTTCACTCATAATATTTGCACCGAAGCGATCCCTCGAGAGGGAAGAGGATAATACTTCCCTTTAAGCTATTTCATTTGTTACTCACCTGTCATTTTTTGTATTGTAGTAGCTTGTGTATTGTTGTCATGATGGAAGCTATGCCACCAATAATTCAGATACCAGAAGAGTCACCCCTGGTGTGCAAATTCTAGCAGAACTTCCAGATCAAAAAAGACTGTGAAGAGGGTCTGGTATCAATTTCTAAAATATATCCAGTTAAAATCTTGTGAATAGAAGTGGAATATTGTCTCATATAGTGTGAGAAATTTAGCCCTTCAAATGGGAAGGTATGAAAAATATAATTATGGAAGTCCTTAAATGACATGAGTGGAATAAGGCTTTCAGACCTTTCATTTGCTTATGTGGTAAAACTCAAAATAATAAGAAAAAAGCTACATGCTTACATTAGATCAGAATATTGAATTTATAAAATACAAATCTAGGAAAATTGAAAGTTGTCAAAAATGAAATGCAATACTTTTAGACTGATATCCTAGCTATTAATAACCTAAAATGGACTGATTTGGGTCCTTTTGAATCAAACAATCCTGTGGGCTACTATGTACAAAGAAGAGTTTCACATTAATCATCAAAAAGTACATTCCAAGATTTATCCTGAAGTACAAAGCTGTCAGTGATAGAACACTTAGTCATATTAACTGGTCTTCCTTTGTATGTATGGCTATAATTCTAAATGTTCAAATTTACACATTATAGCCATGTATGCCAATGATGCAGAAATTGAAGCATTTTGGTAGGTTCTTCAGTCTTAAATTGAATACGCAGTCAAGATGTATTGATTGTAACTCATGATTGAAATGTGAAAATTGGAAACAAAATAGAAAGGAAAATATGGCTTTGGTGATGGAAATGACATGAGCTTGCATGATAGGATTTTATAAGAACAACAACTCATCATTATAAATAAAATTTTCAAAAGCATAAGTGAAAACTTATGCAGGTGAACCTTTCCAGAAGCAATAAACTTGGATGAAATATGTGGAAAGAGCAATGGAGAAGTACAATATTATCCACCCAAACAAGGACAAAGGAACTCGGCAGAACATGCTATCCATTGCCCACAAGCAAATTCAAATGGAAGCTGAAGGGAAAAACATTTAAGTCCATGGATCATGTAGAGACCATCTCAAGAACAGATTTGACACATTGAATACAAATGACTAAAAGCCTGACAAATTGTGGAATGACATTGAAGACAACATGCCTACACAAAACAAAAGATCTTTAAAAATTCAGGAAAGAAATGAAACACCAAAGTGGATGTCAAATAATACTCTGAAGCTTACTTTTAGAAGAAATGGTGGAAAAGGTTGAATAGCTTTCAAAGTATGGCTTGAGAAGACAACGTTGATTATTATAATAAAATATGAAAAGAAGTGGAGTTCTGAAACCCAAAGAGAAGAACACGCTCAGAATTTCTGGAGGTGAAAGAACTGAAGATGAGGAAAAATTAAGCCTCACATGGCAATTTTGTAAGGCGCTCTGGAGGTGTGGTGGCTGCACCTTTTTCTGCAATCTGAAAGGTGAGCGGTTCAAATCTACCAGCCACTCCATGTTAGAAAGACAGGACTTTTTACTCCCATAAAAATGTACAGTCTTAGAAAATAAAAAAAAAAAAACAGCTCTACTCTGTCCCACAGGGTTACTATGAGTTCACAATGATTTGATGACAACGAGCATTGCAGGATTCTATAGACACAATATTGGATAATGTAGGAAGCATCCAAGAAGTTAGAAAGCCAGGATTCTGTGAATGTAACAGCCAGGTAACAAGCTTGAGAAGATTTCTTTAGTAACTACTGGGGTGGTCCCATCAGGTGGAAAGTCCATTGCTTCCTAGAAGTCAGAAAAATAACTTAAAAGCTGAATACACCAAAGTTTCTTAAAGTTGGCGGCAGTCCTGTGCTTATGTTAATTTTATGATTGAAATGTAGGGGTGGAGTCTAGTCTGTTAATCTGGAGACAGTCATTGAGTAGCCAATGAGGCCTCTATGTGGGCATGGCTTTCACCTGAGACTTCTGGGAAATCTTGCGATATTTCCCTCGTAAAGATGAGACGATATCTTCCCCAGTTGTTGGGAGTTAGTCTCAGAGACAACGAGTCACGGACAAGACAAGATGGCAGCATCCGAGAAGCTGGAGGAGCCGACGGAGAGACCACACAGCTTTGTCCTGTTGGAGCCAGACCTCTGAAGCGGGGGCGGCCACATGGAGACCCCCGCCAGTGATGAGTTGCTTCTACTGTTGATGAACCCTGAAACCTGGAAGTGAGGAGCCATGTGGAGACCCCTGCCAGTGCCAGGACTCTGTACCCACTGACCTGTGACTTCGTGAATCAGAAGGAGACTGATATCAGGCGTGTTAATATTGAACTTATGACTTTGAACTGGAGTGGATTGGGATGCTTTCTTAATGTCCTATTTCTCTTATATATAAACCTTTTCCTTATATCAATATGTGTGTCTATGAAATTTGTTCCTCTAGCCTACTCAGACTGACACAGTTGGAGATTAGCAATGCCTGCTAATTGTTAATGGCTCTCCTTCACCATTGACAGAGGTCCAACAGAGGCTGTCAGTTTAAAACTAGCAGCCACTCCTCATCCCCTGTACAAACTGATACTTCCTTGACCCGTTTTCATCTACTCAGTTAAACTTCTTGCCTCATTGGCTTCTGGGGTCCTTGGGGAGGATAGCTGATTGCATTAGCAGCTTGATGCAGGCATTCTCACTACCCAAGGATGCTTTACTCCATTAAAAAGTATGTAGTCCTTCTCCAAACTCCCCTATACCCCCCTTTGCATGCGTGAAAGACACATGCACGCACCAACACTGCTAAAGGACAAGGAATCCTCACCCAAAGTGCATTTTGTTTTGTTTTGTTTTGTTTTGTGTCATCACTGCCCTGGTGGGAGTAGAAAGCCCAGCTTTGCTCCTGAAGAGCTGCTGCTGGATTTGAACCATCAACCCTGTGGGCTGCAGTCATGCACACAACCACTACACCACCAGGGCTGAACCCCGCCAAAGTGCATTTTAACAAAAATACACAATGGTTTTTATATTTTTGTTTTATCTTTTTCCTTGTTACTTTTACTTACTCTTCCCAGGTACTCCCTCCCAACTGCAGATCAGGGCTCCTACTGGGGAGACACTGGCAAGCTGGAAGATTTGGAACCTCCACACAAACTACTCTGGTTACTTTTCTCTCTCTTTTCCCTTCAGGGAACAGACCACCCATACTCATGTTGCCATAGCAACAGAACTCCACATCCATACCCAAGCCATATCCCGAAATATTTTTCTCTTTCTCCAACTCTTTGCACCTTAAACATTTTTCTTATCTTTCTTTCTTCTTTTTTCTATCTTCATCCCTTCTCTTTTTCCATTCTCTCTTTTCTTTATCTTCCCTATACTTTTTAATTCTATTTCTTCTTCTGAATATATCGATATACATTATTGTTGGGTGCCATCAAGTCAGTCCTGACTCACTGCAACATATACAACAGAAGGAAACTCTACCTGGGCCTGTGCCAGCCTCACAGTGGTTTTCAGACTTAAGATCTTTGATGCATCCACTGTGTCAATCTAGCTTTCCCAAGATCTTCCATTTTTCCACTGCCCTGCTACTTTACCAAATAAGATGTCCTCCAAAACTAGTCTGTCCTGACAAGATGTCCAAAGGGCATAAGACAAAATATTGCCATGTTTACTCTAAGGAACATTAGAGCTGTACTTCTTTCAAGCCAGATTTGTTTGCTTTTCAGGGTGATATATGTCACTTTCAATATTCTTTAAAATGATTCAAATGTGTTGATTCTTCCTCAGTTTTCCCTAATCACTGTCCAGCTGTCATTTGCACACGTGGCAATTAAAATACCATGGCTTGGATCAGGTACTTACTCCTCAAAGTAACAACTTTGCTTTTCAATACCCTAAGAGGTCTTGAGCACCATAATTACCCAATGCAATGTGTCTTTTGACCTCTCGACTCTTATTTCCATGAGAATTTATTGTAGATCCAAGCAACATGAAATCTTTGATAACTTCAATCTTTTTTCCATTTATCACGGAGCTACCTATGGGTCTAGCTGTGAGAGTTTCTGTTTTTGTTGCATTGAATTGTGATTCATACTGAACTCTATAGTTCATCTTCATTAGCAAGTGATTCAAGTCCTCCCACTTTCTGCAATGAAATAGTATGAGAAACTGTGGAAGAAAGTGTCCTAAAATCACAAAGTAGGTGTATAATAATTCTTCAAGAAATGGAGAGAGTTCCAAACAGGATATATCTCAAAATAAAAATAGCATGGCATGTCATAGCCAGTCTCTCCAATTTCAAAGAAAAGGAGAAAATCCTGAGTGCAACTCAAGAAAAAAATAGCAAGTTGTTTATAAAGGAAAACCAATAATGACAAGTTCAGGCTCCTTAGCAGAAACTGTGCAAGCAAGAATAAAATGGAGTGACATGTATTAAATTCATGAAGAAAGTTTGTCAACCAACAGTCCTAAAGCAAGAAAAAAAAATCTCCCAAATGAGAAAGAAGTAAAAGTATTAACAGACAAGGAAAATTTAAAAGAATTTATAAAAATAAGGGCAACCTCACACACAAAAATACTATTGAAAGAGAATTAACAACAGACAAATCTGAGAGCAACACACAAGACAACATCACCTAGAAATAAATAAAATGAAAGAAGCCTTCCACCCAACATATAATTAGAGGAGGAAAAAAGACATCAATAATACCACAAAAAATAAAGAAGGAAAACAAAAACAGCAAATTATTAGCAATAAACTCACATATATGAGTAATAGCATTGGATGTATTAAGTGTATCTATCAAGAGACAGAGTGTAGAAGACTGGATTAAGAACCAAAATCTATACAGTGCTTGCAAGAATACACCATAAAATCAAAGACAAAAATAGTCTAAGAATCTATATTAGATTCTATTTGGATTAAAAAGGGACAAAATCTTACCAAATCAATGGTAACCATAAGAAACCCAGAAGTGATCGTATTAATCTCTAATGAAATACACTTCAAGGCAAATGATATGAGAGACAAAAATGAACACTACATAATGAATAAAGCTATCATTAGAATAAGAAAATACAACCATAATAACTACATATGCTACAAATGAAAGACCCTCGAAATGCATCAGTCAAATGATCATGGAGTTGAAAAAAGAAACGACAGTCTGATAACAGTATTAGGAGATTCAGTACACCACTCTCAAGGAAAAAGAGGTCATCAAGAGAAATTCAATAAAGGGGAGCCAATTACAAGATCTACATATAACCCCTTCCCTGGGAGACAGGTGACTGAAAAGTGGGTGAAGGGAGACATTGGACAGTGTGAGACATGATAAAATAATAACTTAAATTATCAAGGGTTCACGAGGAAGAGGGAGAAAATGAGGAGCTGATCCCAAGGGTTCAAATAGAAAGCAAATGTTTGAGAATGATGATGACAACAAATGTACAAATGTATTTGACACAATGGAGGATGAATTGTGATGAGTTGTATGAGACACCAGTAAAGTGATTTTTTAAAAGAAATTCAATAAGGGGGCAGAAGAGCTAAACAGCATAATCAATCAGCTCAACCTCCAAGACATACACAGGGTACTCCACCCAACAACACAGTATACTGTTCTCTCCAGTGACACAATAGATACAAGGGGTACCCTCTCCCAAAATGGAATTTCCCCCTCAAAGCTATATATTTATTTTTTTAGCACAAAATCCTTATCATCTTAAAAGTACTCTTCACTGCACTTAAAACATTTGTCAAATCTGCGATTCCATTTTTGGAAACATTTTGCAAACGTACCTGTTTAGATGGCTTGACAGCACCTGCCTCATTTTTTCCTTCACCTCTTCTAATCATCATCAAATCATTGTTCATTCACATCCATCTTAATTCATGGAAATGCAAAGGAGAAGCACGGAGAGAGAACAGGTAAATAAAGTGCATGGAGCAAGAGAGGCTAGCTGTTTGTTGCCAATAACTGATGCACTGAGATAGCTTTGTGAGCAGGTGCATGGTACTGACAAAACCAGTCCCCCATCTGCCATACATCAGGACTTCTTTGTCACACACTGTTACACGACCTTTTTCAGAAGCTCTAAATTGAAAGCTGATTAACAGTTTAACCTGGTGGAATCAACTCAAAGCGCACTATCACAAAAGCAAATGACCAGCATCTTGATCATTGATTTCACTTGAACTTTTGTTGGGAGAGGTGATGATAGTGCCTTCCATGGGCTTGATTGATGTTTACTTTTGGGGTATAAGAATAGCACCTTGTTTCATCACCAGTAATGACCTTGGTTGAAAAAAAAAGGTCTTGGTGGTTCTGGAGCTGTTCTTTCAAAGCATGGCATGGTTTCCCCTGGGTGCTCTTTTTCCTTGTCACAATGGAAAATGAAGGCAAACATCACTCTCAACAGAGGAAAGCTGAAAACATTTCCCATAAGAGGTTGGTATGACCTGAAAATAATAACAATCTATAGTTTATCAAGGGGCCAAAAGGGTGGGGGGGGGAAAGAGGAGTTGATACCCAGGGCTCGATAGAAAGTAAATGTCTATAAAAGTATGATGGCAATAGATGTACTAATATGTCAGATATAATTGATGTATAGATTGTAATAAGAGTTGTAAGAGCCCCCAAAAATGTTTTTAAAAAAAGAATATAAACCAGATAAGGATGTCTCTCTTACTACCTTTTTTTGGGGGAGGGGCATCACTGCCCTATGGTGGGAGTAAGAGGCCCAGCCTTGCTCCTGGAGAGCTGCTGCTGGATTTGAACTGCCAACCCAGTGGGCCGCAGTCCCGCACAAAACCACCAGGGCTCAGCCCGGGCTTACTACTCTTATGCGATATCATGCTATATGTCCTAGGCAGGAGCATTAAAGAGCAAAAATAAAACAAGGGACTACAACTGGAAAAACAAGTGAAATGTTCACTATTTGTGGATGATATGTTTTAAATTTTATTTATTTTATTTATTTTTATTTTTTTAGGCATCACTGCCCTCAGATGGTGGGAGTAGGAGGCCCAGCCTTTGCTCCTGGAAGCCGGAATTGAACCTCCATCCCAGTGGGCCGCAGTCCCATGCACAACCACTACGCCACCGGGGCTCAGCCCAGTTTTAAATTTTTTATTATTATTATTTTGGTTGTTTTTATTGTGATCTTTTTTCTTCTTCTTCTTTCAAGTCATTTTATTAAGATCTTATCCAGGCATCCTACTATCCCATAGATATTCATATCAAGCAGTGTTGTATAATTGGCACAACAATCAGTTTCAAGACATTTTCTTCCTTCTTGTACTCCTGGATATTAGGTCCCTCTTACCCAACGGTCAATCCCAACTTCCCTGCCATACCCACTAGGAACTCTTATTCTAGTTATTGTCTTGAGAAAATAACCCACCCTGGTTTCATATACTGAAAAAAAAATCATAAAAGCCTACCAAATATAACAGAGATAACCTGTAACATGAAAAAAATCCAGAAAATATTAAAACCAGGTCAAATACAAACTGGATTATATTCTTTTTTACCATTTTACTGAGGGCTCTTACGATTCTTATTACAAGCCATACATCAATTGCATCAGACATATTTGTACATATGTTGCCATCATTATTTTCTAGACAATTACTTTCTATTGAAACCTTGGTATCAGCTTCTTCTCTGCCTTCCTGCCTGCGCACACTCGTGACCCCTTTATAGATCATAAATTCTTATCATTTTCATATCTCACAGTGACCACTCTCTTCCTTCCCCTATGGTTTCCGTTCTGATCAATCCCCCCTTTCTTCCCTCCAACTCTCCCACTTCTCCCCACCCATCTGATATCACTATTTCCATTCCTGTTCCTGGATTGCATGTGTCTTGAGCTCTCATCTCTAATCTGCTCCTGTGTACATGCTGTGGTATCGTCTGAAGTGAGAGGCATCAACCAGAGGAATATTGTGTGTTTCAACAGTGCTTTACTGCACCCTGGTTGACTCATCCCTTCCCCGTGATCCCTTTGTGGGGGATGTTCCATTGTTTACAGATGGGCTTTGGGTCTCTGCTCTGACACCCCTTTACCCCCACCACCGATCCGCCACCTCATTCTTAACAGTATGGTTTTGCTTGTTTGTTAAGGGTCTTTGATGCCTGTTACCTGGTCCCAATGACACCTCATTATTGCACAGACTGGTGTGCGTCTTCCATGTTGGCTTGTTGTTTTGCTGCTTGATGGCCACTTGTTTCACTGCCAGCCTTTAAGACCCCAGACACTATATTTTTTTAATAGCCAGGCACCATCTGCCTTCCTCACCACATTTGCTTATGCACCCATTTTGTCTTTATCAGTTATTCTGGGAGATTGAGCAGCTCAGATTACCAATATGTTTAGAACAAAGTGTTCTTGTATTGAGGAAGAGTATGAGCACAGGTACAAAGTCTGTCCACAACCTCTGAGTATTGCCATACAAATATATGTACATAGGCCAATATCTCTATTTTTATGGATTAATGCATTTACATGTGGACACGCCTATGCTAATACCTCTAGCCCTAGCTTTGCTTCCTAGATCATTCCTCTGCTTGCTTTACCTTCTTTCTGCCCCTCCATTACACTCACCCTTCTTCTATATCACAGTATTTCCTCTTAGAGAGCTGTTTGTTGATTTTAATTCCTAGATGTTCCCTTGTTTATAACATTATATGCCCACTGCACCCTTGCGCCATCCCCATCTCCCCCCATACCCACCCCTAACTCCCCAGGACCATTGGTTCTGTTGCTTTTTCCTAGAGCTTGCTTCTGGTGCCTTTCTTATGTATGTAGGCTTACCAACCATGGTGTAGACTAAACAAATAGAAAACAAACAATTGAAGGAAGAAAAAAAATGGAAAAAACAGTTCGTCCCCGCCCGCCCTCCCCACCCCACAACCCTGCACCCATGGCAAACATACATAAATCCAGGTCTGTCTGCTGACCTTTATGATTATCTCCCCACGGGTCCTGGGGGAATTTCAGGAGCTTCCCCTCCTTGACTGAAGTCTATTTTGGGAGCTCATTAGGGGCTTTGGGACTCTGCTTTGCTCCCTTGCTGCTCTATTATGTGTCCTTCTTGGTTTCTCCCACTGGGGGGGGGTGAGGTGCGGTAGGGTGGGGTTCAGATCACACTTCCTCCCTGCAGTGTGTCCCCAGCATTGTCCTCTGTAACCGTATGCTCCAGTAAGGGGACAATACGTCATGAACTAGTGGGCCCTACATACAGGTCTCTGTGTCTTAGCAGTTCCATGCAGGGACGTAGTCCTCTGAGCTTGGTGTGCCACTATGTGGTCTAGACCACCCATCCCTTTCTCTTATTCCTTCATGGTTTGTTTCTGTGTGTGTGTGTGTGATATGCCAGCCCCTCATCCCAACCTGTATGTTTCATGCTGTTCTCTGGCAGATGTATTTCTAGGGAAGGGGTCAGTATGGCTCTTGTTGGGGCCAGTGATATGCTTTTTAGAGAGAAAACCCAAAAGACTTCACAAAGATATTGTTGGGGGAAAGTGGAAGGATTTGGTAAAGTAGCAGGATACAAGCTTAATTCTCAGAAATGAATTCTTGTGTAATAGAGGAGCTCCTACAAAGACATCAAGAAAATAATACTATTTATAATAGTCACACAGCTGAAGTACTTAGGAATAATCCTACCCCCCCCCCAATGGAGCTATTCAAAGAAAACTAAAGAGCACCATTATAAGAAATGTACACAACTAGAATTAGAAACATAGGGAATTTAGGACAGATGTTCACTCAGGACTAGAGTTAGGAGTGGTGATACTGGGAGGGTGGAGGGAGGGAAGAATAGAAAGGGGGAGTCAATTTCAGAGATCTACATATAACCTCCTCTCTGGGACATGGAGAACAGGGAAGTGAGATAAGGGACACATTGGACAGTGTACGACATGAAAAAGTAATAACAATTTGTAAATTATTAAGAGTTCTTGGAAGAGGGAAGGGAAATATGGGGAACTTGTACTGGGGGTCTAAGTGAAGGGAGGATGTTTTGAGAGTGATGATGGCAACAAGTGTGCAAATGTGACCTGCATGCAATAGAAGTATGTATGAATCATGATGAGAGTTGTATGTGCCTCCAATAAAATGATTCATTTAAAAAAGGGGGAGGTGGAAAGAGGATCTTATACCAAGGGCTCAAGTGGAAAATATTTGGAAATTAATATGGCACCATCTGTACAAATATGCTTGATACAAATGATGTATTGAATGTTATAAGAGCTGTAAGAGTCCCCAATAAAATCATTGGAAAAGAATAAGAAATGTACACAATGGAAGAATATTCCACATTAATGGATAAGGAGATTTAATATTGTGAAAATATCAATATTATCCAAAAATAACCTATAAAGATACATAAACTAGCCAAATTTCAACTTTATTCTGTAAAATCTGGAAAAGATCATTATCATTTTTATGTATAGAGAGAAGAGACCTTAGAGAAGCAAAGAACTTCTTAAGAAAAAAAAAAGTAGAAGACCTTGCATTACCTGATCTCAAAATCTATTACATAGCTGCAGTAGTGAAAAAAGCCTGGTACTATTACGGTAACAAATACATAGATCAATGGAACAGAAACCAAAAACCCAGAAATAAGTGCAATCACCTCAAGCAACTAATTTTCAAGAGGGGCAAAAATGTTAAATGGGAAATGATGCTGACAAACTTGGATTTTCATCCACAGAAGAAGGAAATGAGATCCATACCTTGCCCATGCACCAAAACAAACTCAAAATGCACTAAAGACCCAAATGTAAACCCCAGAGCTATAGGAATCATCAATGAGAAAACAAGGACAAAAATATGGCCTTTACAGCAGAGAATACACATACTATTAAATATAATAAAGGAAACACACAAAGGAAGAAAAATAGACTACTGAAACCTACTAAAAAATGCACATCAAAAGAGTAAAATTAGAGTCCATGGGCTGGGCCATTCTTTAACAGACACAACAGACAAGGCACCAAAGCTATGGTTGTCTGCAACAACTCAACAAGAAAAAAACAAAACAAATAAGCCAACTAAAGCCAAGATAAGAACAGAGAGTTCACTCCAAATGACACTCAAACAGCTAATAAATACATGAAAAATGTCCATGATGGCTATCTACCAGGGAATGTAAATCAGAAGAATAACAATCTTACACTCAATTAAAAAACAAACAAATAGAAAACCAAGTCTGGAGACAGTACAGAGAGATTTACACTGCTGGTTGGCTTGTAAATGTGTACAACCATTAAGGAATATGATATGGCACTACCTAAAGCAACGAGAAATGAAAATTCCATTCACCAACAATATCACTGTTGGATATATATAGCCCAAAAAAGTAAGACACACAATAGGAATAGACGTATGCTCTTCCATGTTCATTGTAGCATAGTTTACAATAGCAAGAAGTTGGAAACAACATAAATTCTCATCAATAGAAGAATAAATAAAGAAAGAAATTCTTGTACATACACACAATGTAATAGTATGGATCCCTGGAAAACAGTGGTGAGACCACAAAGCACCTCATGACATGGATGGATCTGGATGGAACCATTATGCTAAGTGAAACCAATACTATAAGGAAAAGCATCAAGACAAAACCAGGCATCTGTTCTCAGGTCATGAAATCTTCTAATCAAGTCACTCAAGCAATGAGATGGTGTGCCTACCAAAAGCTTATGAACCAGATATCACATCTTACAAACTACTTTAACAGAGAAAGCACCACCTAAAAGTTATGGATTGAAAAACATTGGGTTTTTGGTTCAAGTCTCTTGATTTGAGGGTGACTCAAACTACTCTTTTATTTTCATACTCACTTTTATTTTTTTATAACATGTTTTAGTCTAGTTGTTTTAGTTCTATCTTTATGAATAAGAGTTATCGAAAGTTTTGCCCTATCTCCAACTCTCATTATTTGTGTAAACAGTGTCCAATCACTTATGTTTTTAACATGTACAAGTCAACAATCTATGTATTTTAACCTATAAAGCTGTCCTACTCATGTATGCTTTCATTTTAAAATAGTATTTTAGATTCCATTTCACTGGCTAAATTTATGATACTATCAACAGAATTATCAAATGCCTCATGAGGATGATTTCTGAAGTTCCTCAATAAAATTATAATGATGTCACTAAAGTGAACCAAGGGGACACAAACCACAGATATGGATTTCTAGCTCAAATTTAACCATAGCCCGAATCTAAGAACAATTAGCTCTTATGCCATGACTGACTCATAGTGACCCTATAGGACAGGGTAGTCCTGCCCCTGTGCCTCTCCAAGGCTGGGACTGTTAAGGGAAGCAGCAAGTCCAGTCTTTCTCCCTCAGAGCTATTGGTGGTTTTGAACTGGAGACCTTACAGATTCCAGCCCAATGTGCAACCATTATGCCAGCAGGGCTCCTTCTCCCAGAAATACTGGTTGTTAGGTATTTACTAGTGTATCTCTGGCTTCAAGGTCCATAAATAAAACTACAGCTTCATTATAAATATCCTACCCCTTGGTCAGATTATGGCGTTCCATTTTAAAGCTAAAGACAGCCTCATCAAGATCTCTTTGAGAAGAGTACATAATGACCAGAGTTTGCATTCACTTTCTGCATCACATCTCCACACCACTAAGTACTCTTTTCTGTAGACTTCAATATCCACAGATATCTTAAATTACTGCCTAATTTTTTGATATCAACATTTAGTACTAAAATTCTTCAGCAAAATAAACCATATAGTAATTTCTAGGCCTAGAGTGTGAAAGGAATAGTAAAAATCTCAAACTGCAATAATCCATTGCTAACACGTGCAGTGCAGAGCCCAACATCCAAGTGACAGCCTGTGCAGCTGGTGACCCCTCCTCCCTCGTGAATTAATTAAATTTTTAAAAATGCTTGAGGATGTCTGGTCATTCCAAGACACAAACCCTGCACACTTCCTCTCCCGAAGGTCTATAAAAACCTCATTTGGAGAATCGTTTGTTTCCAATGTTGCTCTTCAGGCCGTTAAGTTGAAGAAAAGTATAACTCATACATCCAGATCTGAAAGTCATATTGGTACACCTATGATATGGAAGCTATATGGGAATTTATTGTCTTTAAGGCCCCAACTTGACTCCTGAATATTCAAAATATTTCCTACTCAATATGATTTGATACACTCAGTTGGGAATTGATGTCATGAATTGGAGGGGGAAAATTATGTCAAAGTGCTGAGATAGCGTCGAGGGTTAACACTCTCAACTGCCAATCAAAATGCTAGAGGTTCGGTCCACACAGAAGCATTTTGAATGGACAACCTGGCTATCTACTTCTGAAACATCCACCACAGAAAATCCTGTGGTGCACAGCTCTGATACACGCGGTTGCCAGGAATCGGAGACAAGTCAATGGCAACTATCTCAATGGTTATGCCAGAGGGTTAGCAAAGTCTTGGAAGACTTTTTGTGGCTTCCTTATAGCTCTCTAAACTTCCCAAGTGCTCTATGATGAACATGTATGTTATTTTTCTTTCACAAATAAGCTAGGACTATTTGTTTTGTTGCTTGTTTTTTAAAGGCACACATAATAGTCCTCCTTTAAAACAAATGACTTTGGTCCAGATTGGAAAGTCTTGTGGAGAAATCCAATGGTAAATATAGCAAATAAAACCCCCGGTGTAATGATTCTAGGCCTGAAAGATGTTGTAAAAAAATAAAGCAGGGTGGTGGGTTCAAAGACACCTTTTCTCTGGGTCAGAGGAGGGACCTAAGGAAAGCAGGAGAGTCCGCAACATGAAGGTTGAGGGGAAAGAAATGGAGCTGCTGAAATAAAGGAGGGCCCTGAAGCAGAAGACAAGCAATTGCAAAGCTATGCTGTTTTCAATGCTTCGATCCTTTCAATCTTTAATTTATTTAATTCTTACAGTAACTCTGAGAAGTTGGTATTATTTCTATATTTCTTGTACAGATGAACAAATCACAAACCAGAGAGGTCTGTTCATTTGCCCAAGGCCACATGGTAATTATATAACCTATCATTTTTTATTTCATTAATTCAAGGACTGGATTTAGGGATAAAAAATATTCAGTGGTTCCTCTTTATACTATCATAAAAATGTCTTCAGGCCTTTCATGTCGAATGGTAACACATTACTGTCTCTTTTGGAATTGTTAGTGGAATTGTTAGTGCCACATCCAAATATGAAGAGGACAGCTCACAAAAAAGTCAATAACTAAAATCCCAATTATATAGACCAAGTGGGAATTATGAAGACTGAATCCTGGAATATGCTGAGGATCATCTTTTCTCTTTTTAAAAACCTTATTAAAAAGCAGGGATGAGAGCCTGGGCCAAGCACAGGGCTGAGAGCCACATGGTTGGCCATTTAAAATCACCCGCAATTCCTCAGGAGAAAAACTGGACTTTCCATTCCAACAAGCAGTCGTGATCTCAGAAACTCACAGGGGGCTGCTGTGAGTTAGCATGGACTCGAGGGCAGTGAGTGTGGTTTGGGTGTTGGCCTTGAGATTAATTCATACAATTATTATTGCATCTATTTAAAGGGCCCCCTCAAGGATATGTATTCACAGTGTTGTTCATCCATTACCACAACCAATTTCAGAACATTCTAGCCAGCGTGGGATTCAAATAATTTAATAACCATTTTCCTACGCTAAGGACTGTTTTAAGTATAAAAAAATATACCAAAAAGTGATTCATTATCTCATATTTAAATAAGTCTTAAATACTTAAGTGAGAGAGTAAAGGAGGTACACAAAACTAGATTATCTTATGAGCTCCAAAATGTTAATAAAAAAGCAATAGTTATTTGCGTTATTTCCATATTGCTTCGTGGCTAGTTTCCTCATTTGCAGAACTCTGAGTGTAATCATCTGTGTGATTTATCCTTAGCCACCTTTTCAGTGGACTAGAACTGGTGGACTAGGACCCATTCCTTAGAGGTAGGACAATTGGACATGAATCATGGTGTTTGATATAGTATAGCTAGGTAAAGTCTCTTCTCTGACATATTATGTTCATCTTTGAAAAACCCCTTTCCGCTTCTGCTGAACTTACAACAATTGCTCTGACAGCATTTTTAGTCCTTTAAACACTTTTAGGAATTAGATAATCCACTCGTAATATCTTGTGGGGTTTGGGGAGCAACACAAAGCTGAAGTGAACGAAAGTGTTGCTGGTTGTTGGACTCCTTTTCTCTCTACATTCTATACCTCTTTATAGATGTAATGCACACAATGGAATAAAGATGTAGTCTTTCATCAAGAGTTTAACAAATATATGAAAGGGATAAATAAATATTGCAAGTATAGTTCCCTCTAATTTTTTATCCCAATGAATGGCATGAACATTACTATGAGTATTTAGGATATGTTGTTGGGCAGATGAACATTTACAAAGAGTAAGGAATACAAATTTGTGATTTCCACATTAGAGAGAACCCTAATTTCAAGTTCCGTTTTATCAGCCAGTTCACTGAACTCATCAAAAAATTAGAATTGGTTCTGTCAAACCAGTGTGAATTGGCTGAATTTTGCTTTTGAGTTGGCTCCCCAAAAAGAACACTTGCACCTACTGTGAATCTCTGAGTCTACTGCCTCCTCCAAGCTCTACCTCTAGTAATTCATTTTCTTTCTCTATGTATTTGCTTACTATGGAAATTTCTTATAAATGGAATGATACAGTGAATGGTCCTTTGTCTCTTTTTTCATTCATTCTAATGTTTTCATGGTTTATCCATGTTGAGCCATGTATTGGTACTATATATATTTCAACTTGGTACACTTTGAGATGCACATGAATAATGCTTTATAGACATGGATGTACAATTTTTTTTGTGACATGAATTTTCAAGTCTTTTAGTTATACACCTAGGAGTGGAATTGTTATGTTATTTGGTTAGCCTATGTTTATTTGAAGAATAAGGATGCAGTTTTATATTCTGAAACCACTTTCCTTCAATGATTGTGCTCGCCCTTGAAAGGTGCACTTCAAATCAATTCCAGGTAAGATAATAAAGCAGTAGTCACATGACAGAAAAATTGCTTCTCACATGAGTTGGATGGTCTTCCAGTGGGAGGGATATCATCTCCATTTGGCACACTATCTTTCTTAGCAAACTGGGGAGGTGGTGAGGCATTCTAATTAGTGATACTTTATTATCAAAATATAATTTGAATGTTGTGATTGGTTTGCAACTACCCAAAGCAGAAATCCTACATGCTCGTAAACACACACACACTTCATACCATACTCATTATACACATAGACACTTCTACACACATATCACACACACAGATATATACAGAGAGAAGTACACATTACCCTATACTCACATCATCATACACAAGGAAATGCATTGTCATATACACATTACATACACAGCCCATCTCTGGGGAATTCAGGAAAGGTCTCTGAATTAGCCATTCCATGGAACAGTTTATCTTTCTCACAGATGCATGAGAGAGTTGGAATGGAAATAAATGGATTTCTTCCTTCATGGAAAAGAAGCTCAGCAGTTTGTTCTCACTTCCCAGGGTCAGAGATAGTCTACACCTTGCCCATTGATGACTGCTGCTTATGGTCCTGAAAAATGGTACAAATACTTCCTAGGCTGTGATAACCAGGTTCTGTTCCCACATGGCTGCTCCAGAGGCATGAAAGACCCCAAACAGGCTGCTATTTGGGAACACACGTCTCTGCAGGGATGATGGTTGAGGCCCTCTGAGGAAGCAGGCTATACTCAGACAGGTGGTTTCTCTCTCCGGAGTTGGGTATACTCAGAGAATAGCAGGCTTCCAGGTGTAAAGAAAACATCCTTGTGTCCTTGGAATGCCCAATGATTCATATGTTTGACACTGACAGATCCAACCCTGGATAATTGAATCTGACACATTTTTGTAGAGTGTAGGTATAGTGGTCCAAGGAAGTTTGTTTACATTTACTCTTCCTTTCCCTTTCAGCAACCCATTCTTCCATTGTAGTCTAGAGAAGGCCCAAGAACCTCTTCTCTTTTATAAGAAAGAGGGATTCTTAGATAGCCTAACCTATTTCTGGAAGGTTTGAGAATGAGGTACCGTTGAGTACAGTATCATGGGAACAGTTCTGCAATGGATAAGGCTCAGTTGGGCTAGCTTTAAGGTTTCTTGATAGTCTAGGATCCCAGGACCCTTCATCAAGTTCAAAAGCCCTCTCTCCTGAGTCAAAGAGCCCTGTCATAGAAGGCCTGAGAGAAGCTTTAGGAGACAGGGCCTCTGTTCATTGATTCATCTTCATCTTCCCCCACCATTCATCTTTCCCCACCCCCTGGTAGCATCCCTGGATTCCCAGGCTGCCATTTCAGGCATGTAGTTCACTGTAGTCCCTTTGGTTGACTTCCTTCCCCTTCCTCCCTTTCTGTGAGTCATTAACACCCCCTTGTTTCTGCCTGTCTCCCATTCTCCCTGAGGATTTCCTGAGCTCTCCAGTAAAGCATTTGTCCTCTCATCCATAAACTCAGGGACCAGAATGTCCTCACATGGTGGAGTCCCTCAGCTAATGAGTAGTCCTTTGTGGATAAGAGAAGCATACCCATCTCTATATAGAGCAGCATTTCTCAACCTGTGGGTCTCGGCCCCTTTGGGAGCTGAGCAACCCTTTCACAAAGGTCACCTAAGACCATCTGAAAGCATATTTCTGATGGTCTTAGGAAATGAGACGCTGCTCCTGTATCCATCTCCCGGCAGGTTGCCCCACAGGCAAGTATGCCCACTTACATGTACCTGATTTTAAGGCCATGCTTCAAGACAAAATTTCCATTTATTTGTAATTAGAAATAAAATTTTTGCAATATATAATTACATATTGTTTTTGTGATTAGTCACTATGCTTTAATTATGTTCAATTTGTAACAATGAAAATATATCCTGCATATCAGATATTTACATGACAATCCATACATAACAGTAGCAAAATTAAAGTTATGAATAGCAACAAAATAATTTCATGTTGGGGATCACCACATGAGGAACTGTATTAAAGGGTCACAGCATTAGCAAGGTTGAGAACCACTGCTATAAAGTCAGCAGCAGCCCAGCAAGGCAATGGGGAAGAGTTAGCTGCTGGACCTGGGAGCCTCAAAATGCCACCTCTAGTTTTATTGGAACATAATCCAAAGATCATGAAATTAAATAGTTCAATCATATTAACACATTGAAGATGGAAAATGAGTTTATCTGGTCTCTAATGTGTTAATTTGTAGATGGGTTTTGGATCTCCACTAATTCCCCACCTCTTCACCTTGATTTGGTTGCATGATAATTAACTTCTTGATTTTAACATATCCTTTCTTTAACATGTTAAGAACAGTTGTACGATAATGACCACAGCCAATTTTTGAGCATTTTCTTCTTTCTTGTACTCCTTGTTATTAACTTCTGTCCCCCCCTCCTCGTTGCCCCTTGTTGTACCCACAGGAATCATAGATACAGCTACTGTCTCTGTAGATTCACTTATCTTAGATTTTCATATACTGAAAACATACAAAAAAGAGTCAAAAAGCTAAACATTAAAATAAAACAAAAAAGAGAAAACTTCCAGTTGAAGAGAAAGGGGAAAACATTGAACACTAGAGCACCTTCGAAGGGGAGATCAAATAATGAAGCGTTGGGCTTTGCCCTAGCTCCTCTGCCACACTCTGCAGTGCACTCTGCACAGCAGCAAGGCTGTTTGCAACCCCGTTCCACGTAACTACAATAATTCACTCTATGATACTCCTTGTCTGATAGCAAAGCTGCTCACCTCCCTTGACTACGGTCATAGAGAGTTCACTGGAGGCTTAATCTATACAAAGATCCTGCAAATGGATATTGGATTTCCCCTGTCATTCTAAGGTTTCTGAAAACCTATTATTCAGAATTTAAACTCTAAGACCATTCCTTCCCTTAGATTTGGAGTATATTATTTACAACCTTTGGGTCATACAGACTGGCATGTGGACTTAGTTGACGTTTCACTTAGACGGCTGCTTGGCTGAGGACAAGTCTTCAAGACCCCAAAGGCTGTTCTTCCAGATAGCTGGACACCATCTGCATTCTTCGCCGCACTTTGCTGTAGGACTCATATCTTCAGTGATTTCTGCATGAGGGAAAGTGTCAAGTAAGGCCATGTTATTGCGTTACTGTTTTTAGATTGGGGATAGAATTTAGTGAAAGCCTCAAATCAATTTATGTATATTCAGATTTGTCTTACATTTACTTTTAGAGACATTCTTATCATTTTATGTTAGAGAGCATTATCAATCATCTCCATGGGCATAAGGTCATTTTATTGATGATGTCATCAATGTAGGCAATAGTAAAGAATTTTAAACCCAGTTTTAATACATTAACTATTGACTTGTACAGATTAAACTCTTAAGTGACCGGATTCTATTTACACCATACTATTAATTGACATTTTAAATTCACACCCAACACTCTCTCTCAGCTTCCTAGGTGAAGAGAGTCCTCATAGCAGTCTCCTAGCTAGCAGGGTGCTGAAAGCTGAGGTCCATTCTATAGAAACAAATTTGGTCTCAACCCCCTCAGAAGCTCTCCAGAGAGCTCGGTGCCAGACTAGTGGCCTTCAGGATCCCCAAAACAGAAGCTCAGACTGTTCCCCCAAATTTTCCTTCCACAGGCTCATGCTGTCACTTCTTCTTTCTTGCCCATTCTGTTCAGACGGAGAAGTGGAGCTGGAAGGTAGTGGGCTAGAGGGTGGGGGCTGAGGAGGGAAGATTACAGAGCAGCACTGGGACACTTGCAGGAGAGATGCTCATTAGCATCATGGTGACAATTTCATGGGGCAGACATTTGTCTCAGCTATCAAATCGAACAATTTAACTTGGAACAGTTTATTTCACTTTTACCCCAGTGATGAGTTTTTTTTTTACTTTAGTAAATTATTTTATTAGGGGATCTAACAACTGTCATAACAATCTATACATCACTTGAATCAAGCACATTTGTACCATTGTTTAAATGGTAAGTTTTAGTTTGGGTTTAGCCCATCATTCTGATCTGTAGCAGGGAAAACTTTTATCACTTCTCAGCCTTTTAGCTAAGATCAAGTGAAGCAGGGAAAACTTTTAAAAAAATACATATATATGTATACATATCCATGATAGATTAATTATAAAACAAAGGGACAAAAGTATTTTAAAATAAAATTAACTTTCTAAAAATACTTTTTAATAAAGTGAGCTACTTTACTTCTGGTTTTCTGATATGCCTTCCAGTCCACAAGTATCAATCAAAAATTTATCCACAATTTATCCCACAATTCCCAATTAAATGTACTTTTATATTACATATTTATATCTGGCTCCTATTCTTTATGTATTAAAAGATAATTTTATTGGGAGCTCTTATACCAATCCATACATCAATTTTATCAACCATATTAGTACATATGTTACCATCATTATTTTCTAGATATTTATTTCCTGTTGAGCCCTTGGTATCAGCTCCTTTTTATCCCTTCTCCCCCCACCTTGATATATTATAAATTATTATTATTTTCACATCTTACACTAACCACTGTCTCCATTCCCCCACAGTTTCTGATGTTCATGCCCTGGAGGGGAGGTGGTGATTATGTGTCAATCACTGCAGTCAGTTTCCCCTTCCTCTGCTCCTTTTCCTACCTTCTCTCTACCCATCTTATATCAATGATCCCATGCCTGTTCCTGGATTCGGTGTATTGTGAACTCTTATCTCTTATCTATACCTGTGTACATGCTCCAGTCTGGCCTTCAGTGAAAGGTAGAACTGGAGTTATGATAGTGGAGGGTGAAGAAGCCTCAAGGAATCAGAGGAATTCCGTGTTTCATCAGTGATTTACTATGCCCTGATTGACTCATCCCTTCCTTATGATCTTTCTGTGAAGGAATGTCCGATTGTCTACAGATGGACTTGGGGTCTCTGCACTGAGTCCCCTCATTCTCAGCAATATTTTTTTTGGGGGGTGTGTGCTTCTGATGTCTGTTACCCAGTACTGACGACACATCATGATCACCCAGGTTAGTGTGCTTCTTCCACGTGGGCTTTTTTCTTTCCTGCTAGATGGCCACTTGCTTAACTTCACGTTTTTAAGACCCCAGATGCTCTATCTTTGGATAGCTGGTCACCATCAGCTTTCTTCATACATTAGCTTATGTATCCATTTTGTCTTCAGCAATTGTGCCTGGTGTCTGAGCATTGAGGAAGGGTTTGAACAGAGGCAGGGGCTCTAAGGCTGTCCACTACCTCAATGTATTGGTATATGAATACACGTACCTAGACCAATACCTCTATTTTTTCCAATACTTCTATTTTTATGAATTAATGTGTTTACATATGGACATACCCATGTTTATATTGTCTATCCATATATTTGCTGGGTGGATTCAGAAGCCAAGAGGCAAGGTCAAACATAATACTCTCAGGAAACTTTCACTTTCACTTTCCCTCTTAGCATGTACTCACTTGGTGTAGGCCTTCCTTGCCTTTCACTCCTTCCTGCTTCCAGTCTCTCCCTGAGGCGGGAGACTGTCAGTCTCCCATTTTCCCAACTGAGGCGTGAGACTCCTAAGAGTCGCCGCACCTAATAGGCCCCTTTCTGAAGGCAATAAGGTAACCTTGACTCCTCCACTGATGTGTTCCTTTATCCTCTGAAGCAATCAATAAGGCTTGCTGATGTTGCCCAGACTGTGGTAAAAATGTCCAGTGAAGCCATTGAACTTGATGGGGCTCATGGATGTACTTTAGTCTTTGCTAAAGTCTGACTTACATAAAACAATAAAAGTGTCTGAAAAGAAGTCTTAAAAATTCCCTAGTTATTCCCCTGTCTATGTTGTTGTTTGCTCACTGTTCCCTTCCCCATTTCCTTCTCCCCCAAGTCCCTCCAGGACCTTCAGGCCTGTTGCTTTCTCCTTGAAGATTAACTCCACTGAACAGTCTGTTGATCACTCCCATATGCCCCCTGGCTCCTCTGAAAGTGCAGGCAAGCAGTGAACCAATGTGGGCAGTTGCCTGACAGATAGGCCCTCCACTCCAGTTACAGTGGGCAGGATGGGATCACTGCTCTCTATCTCCCTAATGAACTCCGACTCTCCTGGACAGTATTTGTTCTTACAAAGTATAACCAGGGGAAGAAGACCATGTGGAGAAAGAATAGAATAAGGCATGCAGGGCAGAGTCCTCTGGGTGCTATGGTTCAGAATGCAAGGCGAGCTGGAAACACCATGGCAGATGGCAAAGACCAGAGGGAGCTGTTTTGTTTTTTAATTATCTATTTTATTTATTATCCTGTGGGAGGGGCATCAGGCTTGTCTTTAATGGATGGGGGCATTAGACTTGTCTCCTGTGTACAAAGTGGCTGGATACCCTCTGGTCTTGCTTGGGGATGACAATATTTCCAAGATATCTGGTTTGCTGGTGATGGAAATGAGAAAAGACCAGCATCAGAACTCTGGCAGGGACAGCTCCTGGCTTCCATAGGACAATCTTTCAGTCTATGAATAATGAGTTCAGGTCTTGGGTCTTTGGGGAAAAACAGGATAGAGGGGGGCTGGCCATCATCAGAACCTGATAGAGCTGGCAAAGTTGAATACCGATTTGGGTTCAAATCCAGAAACCCTTCCTTGTTCCCAGGCTGTACCCATCAACCCACATACATAATAAATATTCAATGAATTCATTCACACTCTAGTGGAGGTCAATGATCAAGCATCACAGAGGTTATAAGTGTCTCAGAGAAATGACCTCACTTCCACCAGGGAGCAGAGGGTAGCTTACCCCTGGGGGCAATGATTCAAATAGCCTGTATGGTCTCCCACAGGTAGAAATCTGCTCAGGACAGGGGTTTCTATTTAGGTTTGTACTCTTGACACACACAGCATGCTACATAGACCACACCAGAAAGCTCTGAGTAGGAAAACTCACTAAGTGAACCAGAACCTTAAACATGCAAGTTTCAGGTTAAAGGAACTAATATACTCCTTTGGATTTAAAAATGAAATGCCTTAGGGACACAGAAGAGGAAGACTGTTCCCCTAAGGTTTTAGAATTTGAAGCCATTGAACTTTGGTTCAAACCTATTGCTTTTGAGGTTTTGAGGTTTCCTGATAATAGGCCACTTAAGATTTGCCATATATTTGATACTCCCCTCTTTAGTTAGCTTACTAAGACGTATCTTAGCTCTGCAGTGAGATGAGTGTTATTGTACTTTGTTAAACCCTCATTGTTTTCTTAAAGAGGATTCAGTCACTTAAGGTTTTA
Organism: Nesogale talazaci; assembly: GCA_004026705.1. Classification (NCBI taxonomy): domain Eukaryota; kingdom Metazoa; phylum Chordata; class Mammalia; order Afrosoricida; family Tenrecidae; genus Nesogale; species Nesogale talazaci. The sequence goes on along the minus strand of PVJH01026234.1, from coordinate 3,683 downwards.
AGATGTGTAATGGAACATCCCATGTGATTTAGTCTAAAAATCTTTCCATATACCAACACTCACTCTATCGCAACAGTATTCTAAATTGTATACAAGTGGTCACTTTAATAATACAATTATTATTGCTACTAAAGCCTCCCTGGGGAGTACTTATAGTGTCCTTCAAAAAATTCATAATGCTTCCACTACAATGGAACATAAGGATGGATCTTCTCACACTCAACTGCAAGTCCTAACCTAAGAAAATCAGTTTCTGATGTAGCCTCACTCAGTACTTACCCTCATGAAGGTTTCACTAATGCATGGTGAAGAAATTAGATGGTGCCCAGCTACTAAAAATAGTAGCATCTGCCATCTTAAAAGCTTGTCCCGACATTCTAAGTGAGGTGAAAACTAACCTACATGGAAGAAGCTTATCAGCCTGTGTGATCCAAGAATTGCAAATAACAAAATCTAAGACAAGAGGAGGGAAATGTACTAACACTTAAATTCTGAGCATCTTGTATGTGGAAGCCTATGGGTGACAGTGAAAGCCCAAAATCTATTTGCAGAGACTTTCTGGGGAACACGCTTTCATTGAATGGTCTGGGGTCACTGATAGGTAAGTGAAAAGCGCTGCTGAGAGAGTAGAACAGAAAGTGAATCAATGCAGACATAGTTAGGTTAAAATTTAACATCTCATCATTTATTTTCTCTCTTTTTATAAATTTCTTCTTTCTTTTGGATTGAAAAAATATATAACAGTGTCATTGAACAGGTTGCATGGCTATTGTTCAATGAAAACCTAATATGTTATGTCAACTTTCACTGAACATACATTTAAGTTGCATTTAAAGATAAATAAACAAAAACAACAGAAGTCCTCATAGTGTAATGGTTGCATGTTGGGCTGCGAAGTGCCAGGTCAGCAACTGGAAACCACCAGCCACTGCACAGGTGAATGAAGAGGCTTTCAACATCCATAAAAAAATGTGCTCCTGGAAACCCACAGAGGCAAATCTTCCCTGACCTGTAGAGTAACTATAAGTCCAAATCGACTTAAAGGCAGTGAGTTTGAGGTTTTTTTTATAGTAAAGGAGAGAACAAAAACAAAAAAAGCAGGTGCATTGGCCCCAGTCTACCTGGAATCATCTCCTCAGTCTGTCTCCTCTATCCCCACTCATGCTTCTGCTCTGGAACTTGAGTCTGAAAACCACCTCTGTACAAGCTTTGAACATTCTCTGCCTTGTCAGGTCATGATGTGTGCCATCTCAGGGGCTACCTACCCAAGTGTCAAATATTCATCCACCAGTTCAGCTCTGGGCTCTATACTTTTGCAAGGGCCCTCAAAGGTAACACTTACAGCTTCATGAGGAGCCTGGTAGGTGGGCAAAACTGCTGGGCATGGCAAGAAGGAGTCAGATAATCACAACTGTAGATCTCAGGCTTATGCAACAATGTCTTTACCAGACAGTGCCAGTGGTCTCTTGAGAAAGTCCAGTGACTCCCTATGCTGCTCTGGATTAAGTTCAGAATTGGCAATGATGGTTGAAGGGGTCTATTAGAGTCAGAGAAATCTGGTTTTGGTGGCCACTGTGGTTATCTATTGTTTTGTAACAAACCACCTCAAAGTTAATGGTTTAAACCAACTGATTATTATCCATCCAAAATGGGTGGACAATTCTGTATGGCAGTTCTCATTCATGATCTCTCATGCAATTGCAGTTGGATAGCATCTGGGACAGGAATTATTTCCAGAAATTTCTTCATTCACATGTTTCAGAGCAGTTGTGGAGCCCCCCTTCTTGATTGGAGAATTGTAACAAAAATGTCTGAGTAGCTTTCAAATCTCCTCAGTGACTCTCACTGAGCTGAATTAGAAAACGGAGACATGGAAACTGATAGTAAGTTCTAGGATGGCATAGTGGTTATGAATTGGGCTGTGATCTGCAAGGTCAGCAGTTTGAAGCCTCTCTGAGGGAGAAAGACTGGGCCTTATCCTCCCGTAGAGTTACAGTCTCAGAAACCTACAGGGGTGTTTTACCCTGCCTTATTGGCTCAAAATGAGTCAGCATTGACTCCATGGCAGTGAGTTTTTTTATACATCCAAGGAACTGGCATTCTCCAGCCCTGATGCAGGCTAAGTAGAAGGAAGGGCCAAACAAGGATGGGCAGGTGGCCAACATCAGGGAGCATCAGGTGATGACCTTGTTGAGGTGAGCAGGTGACCTCATCCAACAAACTGACCATAGGAAACAAATTCCAAAATCTGCTAGATTCAGTTACAGTCGATAAATATGAGCTATATGTCAGAAGGTATTGCTACTAAGGTTCATATATGCATGGACATTCTTCAAGTTAAACATGCTTCCGATGTGTCTCTGCAGTTGATGGATTGCTATAGACAAGTTCTCTTCACAATATATTCCTCTTACTGTTGTTAAGGCACTTTCAAAAGAAAATCTAAGCAAGACAATGGATTCTGTCCTCGACCAGTGAAATTCAAGGCACAGTGGTCAGTTAAGAAATTTTTGGAGATTTTATTATTATTTTTCCAATGGATAGACTTGATGGATTTTCCTTAAAGCATACATGATGACCATGGGGGCTTATTATGAAGAACTTTTAAGTATATTGAAAACTGTACCAATAAGATTGCGTTAGGCCAAGTTGACTAGAGAAACAAATCCAGAGACCCTACCCTAATATATTTATAGGAGAGAACTTTATATCAAAGAGGAATTATATATTGAGAAAACATCCCAGCCCAGTCCAGATCAAGTCCATAAGTCCAATATTAGCCCATAAGTCTAATGCCAGCCCATAAATCTCTCTTCAGACTCACGCAGCACATGCAGTGATGCAAAATGAAGGCGTCTCAGGCCACCAGGTGCACAGTCTTGAGGCTCCAATGGCAATGGAAGATGTGCCAGTGCAGGTCTCCACATGGCTCCTCCAGCTCTCCAAGTGTGGGTTTTCAATATAAAGGTGAAGGAGAGAGAGAGGCTGGGCGGGGAGAGGAAGCTCCCAGAATCCCCATGAGATATCCATGCCCACAGGGAAACATCATCAGGCTGTGTGTTGATTGACAGGCTAGATGACACCCCTACATTTATTTATCAAACTGACATGAACTTATGTAACCACCACAGAATATAAAGGCCAGCAAAGTTGTGCCAGGGAGTTTTTTTTCTCATCACCTCAATGCACCTGTTCCTCATTCAAGGGTAGTAGGGGCTGTCCTTTGAGATTTTTGTGGAGAAGCCTTACCCAATCCACTCTACAACCCTACTTTTGACCCTTTGGGCGTCTTTTGTTCCACAAACTCTAAGAACATTTTAAAGAAACGTGACTTGAGTCCCTCAACGACACCCCCAAAATCCAAGGAAAAATTACCACCACTCACTCACTACCATTGCGTCGACTCCAACTCATGGTGACGGTCCTCTAGGAAAAAGGCGAACTGAGGCTGAGGCTGTAAACTTCCTGAGGCTGTAAACCTTGACGGGAACGGAAAGCTTCGGCCTGCCCCTGCACAGTGGCTGGTGGGGGTTGTCTAGTTTTGTTTTTAGGAGAGCATGGTCAGTGCTAACCCTTTCTTTGCAGGTTGTCTAGACCACTTTTGATAAAGAAAACGGTAGCTCGTTCGGGACTGCCACGGCGGGCGCCGAGCGGCATGAGCATCCGTGGTCCACGGAGTCAGG
>PVJH01026233.1:0-30331 GCA_004026705.1 Nesogale talazaci | reverse complement strand
AAGTCCTCTTCATTTTTTAAATTGCTACCAAATCCTAAAATCTCTCATTATGCAAAAATACCCAAATGTGAAGCTATGTCTCTCACCATAGCTGCTTCCTTAGTCTGTATCCTTCATAGTGTTATTATTGTAAATTAGCTGGGGGCCCTGTTTATTGTCAGCAAATGACCAAGAACGTGTCTTCTGTATATGGTGAGTTATTAATGAGTCTTCCCACAATCCTGAGGTCTCGTCTTTCCTCATATAGCCCAACTTCCAAGCATACGGATGGTGCAAAAGGATACAACCCTGATGCACACTTTCCCTGATTTTAAGTTCTGAGCATCCTCTTGTTCCATTGGAACGACTGCCTTTGGGTATAAGTTTCACATGAGCACAATTAAGTGTTTTGAAATTCCCATTCTGTATAATGTTATCCATAATCAGCATTCCCTACTTTAAACCAAGATCCATCTAACATCAGCAGAGATACACTTTATTCTAAGACTGCTTCTGAATCCAGCTTGACTCTCTGATAGTTCCTTATAAATGTACATGGTAATTGTTTTTAAAATTATCATCAGCACAATTTTACATGTGTGAAAATAATGATATTGTGTTGGTCTGGGTTGAGTAGAGAAACAAATTCATTGACATTCATATGTGTTTAAGACAGAGTTTTTTTGTTTGTTTGTTTGTTTGTTTTAATTTTGGGGGGCATCACTGCTCTCCGGTGGTGGGAGTAGGAGGCCCAGCCCCACTGCTGGAATTGAACCTCCGTCCCAGTGGGCCGCAGTCCCGCGCACAACCACTACGCCACCAGGGCTCAGCCCAAGACAGAGTTTTTTTTAAGAGAGAGTTTTATATCAAAGAACAATTGTACATTGAAAAAACATCCCAACCCAGTCCAGATCAAGTCCACAAGTCTGATATTAGCCCATATGTCCGATACCAATCTATAAATTTCTCTTCAGACTCACGAAGCAACATGCAATGATGCTGAATGCAGTGGAAGCATCTCCAGGGCTCTGACTGCCATCAAGGTGGCTCCACATAGGAGAGAGAGAGAGTGTGTCCCACCTCCAGGGAGGGAGGAAATTCCCAGAATCCTCATGAGAAGGCCACACCCATAAGGATAGATTATCAGACTGGGACCTGATTGACAGGTTGGACCATTTCATTCTTTTATCAAGTTGACTGCTTCATTGATCAAAAGAAAAAAAAAAGTTGACATGAAAAATTATGTAACTACCACAATATTATTAAATAATTTCTACATTCTATTGGACCACCTTGCTTTGGAATAGATCTTTCCCAGTAAATTGATCAAGCAGCGTTCTTCAAGATTTTTTGGCATAGGCAAGTGAGAACTCCCAGCATTGCATCCATTTGTTGAAATATAGACTTTCTGTCAATTTCTGAAACCTTCCCCCCCCCCTCCCCCACCAATGCCTTCACTTGTCTTAGACTTCAACGTATTCTTTGTGGTACACTCATCCCATGCATTCCTTCCATCTTCTTTTTTTTTGGGGGGGGGGGGAATCACTGCCCTCTGGTGAGAGTAGGAGGCCCAGTCTTGCTCTTGGAGAGCTGCTGCTGGATTTGAACCACCAACCCAGTGGGCCGCAGTCCCACACACAACCACTACGCCACCGGGGCTCAGTCCTCTTTCCATCTTCTTTGGATGCTTCCTGCTTCGTTCAATTGTTTGCCGGGGTTTCAATAGTGAAACTTAAGGCTTGAACTTTTACTGCAGTTCTTTCAGCTTGAGACGCCAAGCGTTTTCTTCTCTTTGGGTTTTCAAATTCCAGATCTATTGCACATTTCATTATAAAACTTTGTAATTCTTCTACTTCATCAATTCTTCCATTGATTTTAGCTATTATTCCACATTCTAGACCAAGTTTAAGAATCTTCAGACATCCATTTTGGTTCTTTCTTTCCTGTCCATCTTTGCTGGGACCTTTTGTTCTCTTCACGTCCTCGATGTCACCCTACACCTTGTCTGGTCTTCAGTCAGTAATGTTCACTGCACCAAATGGATTCTGGAGATGGTCTCCAGATTACAGTAGGGTGTACTCAAGGCCATGCTTCACTCCCGCGAACTTGTTTCAAATTTCTTCGGCTTCAGCTTGAACTTGTTTATGAGCAAAGGTCTGTTGTGCAGTCAGTCTTTGGCCCTGTATTGACAAATGGTATGGGCCTTTCCATAGCTGTGGTTAATTTCTACAATTCCATCTGAGGAGGGCTATTTGTACCACGGATGTTATTTTTTGGGGGAGGCCCAGCCCCACAGCTGGAATTGAACCTCCAACCCAGTGGGCCGCAGTCCCGCGCACAACCACTACGCCACCGGGGCTCAGCCCACCACGTATGTTATTAAATATACATATCCTCCTCTGAAGATATTATTGGCCTTGAAAAATTCTATAATGTAATCTCGAGTCGCTTCTATCAGCAAGGCTAAATTTTCCAACTACTGGCCCTTCTTTGTTTCCAGCCTTTGAATTCCAGTCACTAGTAATTATCAATGCATTTTGATTGTATATTTGATCAATCTCAGACTGCATAAGTTAGTAAAAAAAAAAAACCCAATTTCTTTACCTATGGCATTAGTGGTTAATCTGAATAGTGATCATATAAACTGACATAGGTCTATCACTGTGGGGAACAGAACGATTTCTCCCAAGCTGTCTCCCCGAAATATATATCAAACTTAAACCTCTTGCTACATGGGGCAAATGACCATACACTTTGCAACAAATGCAGATCAGGGGTTGTCCTCCCTAAGGTTTATCAGCCATCTAGAGGAATCAGACTGTGTAGTCTGTCCCAGCCTATGTAGGGCCCACTCCCTTCCAAAAAGGATAGTAACAGAGTACTTCCTTATAGGAAACACAGAGAGGTCAAGTCCACCCCAGGATGATCAAGGATGATAGGCTGCCATATTGGGTAGAGGGTCCGCCCTTCTTGTCACATGTATACCTAGTCCCTTCCCTTGCTATTATGTGTAAATTCCCTTCCTAGCTCATTCCCTCCCTGTCATTGTACATCCCTTTCCTGTCATGTGTATGCCTATCACATAGGCCCTTCCTGTGACATGTGGCTAGCTGTGACCATGCCCCCGAAGTAGATTTAAACCTTGGTTAGCAATAAACTTCCCCCCTCTGGGCGGCTCCCCCCCAGTGCCCCAGCTCTCTCTAATGCCTCTCCAGCACCTCTCCAGCGCTCTCTGGCTCTCCTCGGCTCCCAGCTTCTTGCCCACGCTGTGCATAGACCTGCCTGTTGAGATCACGGACACCCAGGAGGTGAGCATGCTACCATGAAATGCGTCTGACTCCATTATTTCTAGTTCTCGTATTTTCTATGACTTCACTATAATCTCTCTTTATTATAACTGAACAATTGCGCCTACTGGACCCATGATGATATGTTAGGGGCTGGTCCTCTGACATCTCACCCTATGACTGACAGCATTGTGCTTCAAGATAGGTCTTGGAACTAAACAAAGAACAATTAGATAGTAGAATATTACAAGGGCTATTTAGATTATAGAAACTTAAAGTTGTGGGTCAAACAGACAGTCTAACTCACTGTTGGAGAGAGAAGAGGGAGAGAAATATGACAAGCAGGAAGAATTCCAAAGGCAAGACCTTAGGAAACCGGGAATGTCTCAGCTGCCATGTAGGGTCTGATGCACCTGCCCCGGTGGGCGGTATTATACCAGGGGAGCCAAGAAGAAAGTAGAAACAAAGAAAGAAGAATGGGAGGGGGTCCGATGATAAGATGTACTTTGATCTGTGTTTGTCCCTATGGCAACAAATATTTTAATGCCGTTTTATTGGTGTCTAATCCAAACATTATGCACTGAAATCATTCAGTCACATCTAAAAGAGTTCTACAATCATGGCTGCAATCAGTTTCAGAAACCTGTCTTCATTCTTGTACTCCTAGTTGTTTGCTCCCCATTTCCCTCCAACCACCCCTGCCCTCCCTCCAAGGAAAGCTCAAATCCAGTTACCAGCGTTAACGTTACCTCGCCTGTTTCACAAACAGAAAAACATTTCAAAACATTGTTTTAAACTGACAACAATAACAGATTACAGCTTCAATGGAAAAGGAAGCAGAAAATACTGAAGACTAGAACAAATTTTGAAAGCATTAAGAAAGGAGATCAAATGATAAGGTGTTAAATTTTAACCTAACTGCATCTGTAATGATTCACTTCCCAATGTATCCTGCGTGATAGCCAAGCTATCCCCATTTCTGGCTATGGTCAGAGGGAATTCACCAGACTTCATCCATGTCTCTTTCCCCTTCACTTATTTTTGTTTTGTTTTCTTTGAAGCCAAAATAATTTTAAAATGGACCACAAAGGAAATCAAATGATAGTACATTTTAGCCTATGTCTGCTATAATTGTTCTACAATGCTCTCTGAAAACAAGGCTGTTCAACTTCCTCAGCTATTGTGAGAGGGGATTCTCTAGAGACTTAATCCCTACGAGGACCCTGTAAATGGATTTGGGGCTTCCCATGTCTTCCATAGCCTTCTGGAAATCAGGTACTCACGATTTTAGCTCTGGTACATTCCTTCCTTTGGATTTAGATTTTACTAGTTACAATCCGTGGATCGTGCCAGCTGATGTGCTTCTTCCACGTGGACTCAGTTGCCACCTCCCTTAGATGGCCGCTTGCTTTAAGACAAGCCCTTAAGGGCTTTGATCTTTTTTGACAGCTGTAATCTTAAAAAGGAGAGCCAGCACACGCTCTAAGCATCAGTCTGGGACATGCTACATTGTGGTTCTTTAGCCCATAACTAGGGACTTCCTTCTTTGGGGGTGGGAGGGGGCAGGAAATAAGACCTTGATTTAAAATCTTACCACGCTAAACATTCCAATGGTTGCCTGTGGACCAGCAGCAGCACATCTCATAAGATTTTATTAGAAATTCATAGGTCTTAAGCCGGAACTACTGAACCAGAATCTGCATTTTAAAACCTTAGGTGATCCGTATGCACAATAAGCTTAAGACATCAAAAACATCTTTTATGTCCAGCTGCAGCGTTGCTCATCAACCCTTCATTTGAGGGGAGACAAGGTATTTAGGTATCTTTATGTCCTAGTGTTAAGTCTGTTAACACCCATAACCTCAAAAACATCTCCCATTCACAATATCCAGTCAGCAGAGCAAGACCTCTCCCTGGATCTCCAAATCAAGCCTGAGTCTGGTAGACGAGTAGAGCTGAGAGGACCACAGAGGGCATGGATCCCTCCGACCCCCGGTGGGGAAACAAGCCAAACTAGGCAGGGAAAAACTTCCTCAAGTTTGCACCCTTAAGACAGACTAGGGACTTTGACTCGATGACAACGGATATAATTTTGCTTTAGATGAGTAGCTCTGATATCTCAGAAACAATTGATCACCAAACTACAGAACTTCCCGTGTGCTGTAGGGAACCCACTTGCTGGCTGTCTCAGTGGGAGTGGCCCTGGTGGTAACGGGGAACCAGGAGATTCCAGAAGTACCGCTGTAACAAACTGTGCGGGAAATGATATTTTGGTTGAGGACGCAGTCCGAAATGCTAGCCACTATGGAAGATCACCCCAAGACACAAGGGGACACAGAGTCATGTCCTTTGGTTCTAAGGATGGTGGCAGCACCCTGAGGGGCCATCTGCCAGCCCCCAGTAGCCACCCAGCTAGCTGGCTTAGCCTGTGGAGTTGTCTCACAGATAACCCATTTTGCAGGTGAGGAGACTGAGATCTTAAAAGAAGCCCAGGCTTCTGGCCAAGGCCAAGGTCCATGCCTCAGGCTCTTTCCCTTCTGAGAAGAAGACTGGAAGAGGCATTTGCTGCACGAAGAAGGCCCAGCATTTGAAGGCACCGAGGTGTAACCTTGTTTGACTTGAGAAGAATGCGTTGCTTTACAAATATTGACTGTTCTTTGATCAAAAGGATTCGTCACAAGTTCTGGTGAAAAGGCTCCAGTGGTCCAAGTTGGCACGTGAACTTTCCATGGCGTCTTCTGAAAAATGCAGAGGCTGATTCAGAAGCCCAGGGGTGGGGAGGGTTGAAAGGAAATACAGATTACCCAGTTCGATTGAAACGCCAGATTAACAACAAATATATATATTATAAACGTGCCCGAAATGTTGCCTGCGATATACTCACATTAGAGAAATTACTCATTGTTTACCTGAAATGCAAACTTCACTGGAAGGCCTGCATTTCATCTGCCAAACCTGGCGACGCAAAGGGTGGAGCCTGAGAGCCTGCGGTTCTAAAAAGCTTCCCCGTGCTTCCCTGCTGTGCTGTGCCATCGAGTGGAGCCTGTCTCCAGGCTGCCTTCCACGACAGAGGAAAGCCGCCCCCGCAGGACTTTCTAGGCTGCCATCTTTACAGATCGCCCATCCCAGGCCTCTCTTCCACAGAGCGGCTGGTGGGTTTGAACCAAGAACTTTTTCGTTAGCAGCATTCGGTGAGTGTTTACTGGTTGTGCAAGCAGGGCCCTTGATGCAGCCTGCACACTCCCCCATACTCATCGCCATCGCATCCATGTTGACTCATAATGGCCCATCAGGACAGAGTCAAGCTGTCCCTGTCAGGTTGCATGGTTGTAAATCTGTACAGGAGCAGAAGATCTGGACATTCTCCTGGGGAGAGGCTGGCATGTTGGAACTAATGGCTGCTGAAAGCTATGAGAACTTCATTTTAAGAGTTCGTTCAGGCTGAGCCCCGGTGGCGTAGTGGTTATGCGCGGGACTGCGGCCCACTGGGACGGAGGTTCAATTCCAGCAGTGGGGCTGGGCCTCCTACTCCCACCACCGGAGAGCAGTGATGCCACCCCCCCCACACAAAAAAAAAAAGAGTTTGTTCAAGACCACAGAAACAAATAGGCAGGCAGCCCCCACCTACTAAACGAGATTGAAGAGAAGGCAGCCACAGGAACTTGGGACGTGCTTTCCAAAAGAAACAGAGTGATCACCACTGGGTCATCACGGCAGGGTGGGGTTAGGGTCCCAGCCTAGCCCACAAAGAAGCTGAATGCAGCCCGGCTGCACTTCCATCACGAGGTTTCTCTGAATGGAAACATCGGCGACCACAGACACATGACCAGTCCCTCTCTAAGGCCAGAAAACCTGCGCCCTGCTCAGGGCAGTTTTGAGGCCTGGGAGACAATGATCAAAACTCCGTGTGAGGCTCTTTGGGGACCCTATGGCATTAATGCTCGAGGAAGGCCTCACTTAACAGACGGGGCACCGAGGCTTGGGAGCATCTGTGCTCGAGGTCTCAGGGCAGGCGCACAGACCTGAGAAGATGCACATGCTCTCTGCCTCTTCAGCCTGAGGTTGGGGTTTTCAAATGGTGGTGTGGTGTTTGCTAAAAATAGACACCGTGAAACAGTCCCCCCCCCTCCCCATTCAACAACTGCCACCCCTACAATTTGGTGACCTTGAGAGCATTCCTCACGCTGTGCAACCCTGCTGGGCTTCCCGTCCGCCACAACTTAACAGAAGCTTTCTGGGTTGTCACTTTGATACCATAGAGGGAGTTCTTTGAAAGAGCCCCAACACTGAACTTGGCAAATGTATCGGCTGAATGAGACAATGTTTCAGCAACAAATGGTCCCTGGGCCCCTGTCATAAGACAGCTGAGTTTTTGATAAGCAGCCTCAGTCACGCCCTCAAAAATACTGCCACCCCTGAGGGAGAGTAAGAACTGTTGCTTGCTTTCTGGCAAAATGTAGCAAAAGCTGCAAAATGGATCTTTTCTTTTTTTTTCTTCCTTTTTAACTTTCCATCGTGAATTGGGTGAAGGTTTGCAGAGCAGATCCATTGTCCATTCAATAATTCCTGCTCAATTTGTTTCATTTCATTGATTTCAGGGCTGCACGAGGAAGCAGTCCCTTATCTAACTTCCCCCTGGTGTTTCTTGTTTCCATTCCTCCTTTTTTGAACTCTGTCCCTGGGTAAGTGCTGCCCTTTCGATCTCAGGTGGTTGGCGATTCTGAGGTGCGTGCAGCTCCCGGTGGTATTGTTCCCTATTGTTTGACTGCATGTTGTGCCAGAGAGATAAGCTCATTTCCAGAGAAATGGATTTTTTTTTAATCTAGTAACCCCATTTCTAGAGCTGTATTCTAGGAAATAATGAAAGAAAACCAAATCTCTGTGTTCAAGGATGCTCACTAGATTATTATTATTATTACTATTATTAGAAAAGTAAATTAAGACTTGATTGGGGGTGGGAAGAACTTTTGGGAGGGGAAGGAGAAGCAGGGAAAGGGACAGGAACATTCCTCCCAGACAGTTCCACACCCGGCAGTGCCTACAGCCTTATTTATAACAGCCTAAACCAGCTTACGTGTCTCATTCATAGAGAACCGGTAAGTGAGTTCTGGTATGTGTACACCATCGACAGAATCATAAAGAATGATGGAACATCAGATTAACAAATATTTTCATGATAAAAAGAAGCGCAAACCTTATTTTTTTAAAAAAACAGGGTTGAGCCCGGGTGGCGTAGTGGTTGTGCGCGGGACTGCGGCCCACCGGGATGGAGGTTCAATTCCAGCAGTGGGGCTGGGCCTCCTCCTCCCACCACCGGACAGCAGTGATGCCAAAAAAAAAAAAAAATACAGTGCATTATTTTACTACTTCAACTACACAGCCTACTGCAGTGGCAAATTTTTTTTCTATTAAAGGCATAGTATAGTATAGGCATAGTATACTTCAAATGCCCTTTTTAAAGTTAAATGTTGAAAGACTCTGTAACTGCCTGAGAAAAGACCTTTGTTACAAGGCTGTGTGCAAGGAGAATGTTCAAACAGCTCACAGATGCAGTCTGACTATAATGAGGCAGGGGAAAACATATTTTGAAAACATCAAGAAATGCATCCAAATGCCAGTCATGATTTCAATGGTTGATAAAATGATGGGTATGTCTTATTCGGAACACATGTTTGTATTTCCAAAATTTCCTATCCTTTTGTTTGTTTGTTTGTTTGTTTGGTCTTTTGGGGCATCACTGCCCTGTGGTGGTGGTGGGAGGAGGAGGAGGCCCAGCCTTTGCTCCTGTGGAGCCCCTGCTGGAATTGAACCTCCATCCCAGTGGGCCGCAGTCCCGCACACAACCACTACGCCAGCGGGGCTCAGCCCTAAAATTTCCTATGCTAAGCGCTCATTAGACTTTTTTAAGTCCTGAGGGACAGCACGGGAGTGAGATGAGCATTTTCCCCCTATAGAGAGTTGCTACCCTGTCCTAGAGGCTCTCTGTGAGTCTCAATGGACTCACTGCAGTGAGTGACAGCAGGGGACTGAAGGACATCTGTTACCCAAACCTCCAAGCCCCTCCCCCCAATTTAGCCTGTGTTTACTGAGTACCCACCAAGAACCCAGCCCAGTCACAGCCTCTGTTAAAGAGAAATCCAGAGTGAGACCGCACCCCAGAAGTTCACACATTATATATACAGCATGAGCATATATGTTCTTTGCTTGACAAACAAGCCCAGCCCAGGCGATAATTCTTGCTGGGGTTAGAGAGTCACAAGCACGCCTCCTTCACTCATTCCTCACAGGATGAATCAGTCCACCCCCACTGGCGAGACCCCTTCTCGGCTTCCTCCAAAGCTCCAAGGCTCCAACCCTGTGTGGCTCCCCCTGTGCAGAGTGGGCTTCAGGGACAGATAAGAAGACCCTTCTAATCCCTTCAAGTGAGTATTGGGTGCAACAAGGATGGGGCGAGGACGGGGCAGGGGAGCCTGGGAAGGAGGCCTGCTCACCTGAAGGGGAGGCAGGGCACGTTCCCAAGGCTCAGTTTCCTCACCTGTCAAATGGAGCTCACAAGGATAACCTCTCTGGGCTACTCTGAGGTCAGCTCTCCACCGCGAGTCTCAATTTCCCCACATGAGAAAGGATGTCAATATCTCTCCTCTCTCACAGGGCTCTTCAACCATTAAACAAAACCATAAAAGTCAGAGGTGAGCACGCGTGCGTGCACACACACACACACACACACACACACACACACACAAACACACTCTACCCGGAGTGACCTGGATGAGTGTAGTTTCTAAGATGGGGAGTGGAACATTTGCAGGAACGCCAGGCCTCACATTTCCTTATCTGCAAAATGTGCCGACCGATTCCGTGCACAGAGACCACGGAGCATTCGTTGGACAGTTGTGGCTTCAACGTGTGTGACGGTGGACAGCTCATTCTGTTCACAGGCACCACAGCCCCATGGTTCCTGTACCTAAGAGAAAGCCCTTTGCCCCGGGGCCTGGAAAAACCAGACAATCTCCCAGCCTCACACACAGCACCGAGTGTTCACAGAGGCCCAGAAAAAGGCAGTCAAGGCCCCAAGTCCCCAAGAATTTTGGTTAACGGTCTAACCAAGACTTAAGCCCAGGCCCCTGCGGCCCAGCTTTGCCCACCATATCCACTCTTTGTCCCTGTCCTGCCCCCTTAAATTGCTGTGCGCTCCCTGGGAGCCGAGGGCAGGAGAAAGCAGAGGGAAGCTGGCAGACAACAGGAAGCCAGCCTGCCTGTGGTCTCCAGCCGCACAAACCACGTCAGGCTGAAATATGACACACACTCCTCTCCTGAAGGGGAGGAGATATCTTTACTTAGCACCCCCTGGCTGCCGAAACACTGATCTCTTTCTCTTCCCCTCCAAAAATGCATAACTCCCGAGGCCAGCTTTTTCCTGCTTCTGCCAGCATTTCACTCCAGGGAGTAACCATGGGGGAAGGGGGCAATGAAGTGCCCTCTTTTTTCTGGGCTTTCTGCAGAAAGACTTCCAAGCATGGGCTCAGGGGTGAAGCGATGAAGGAACTGGAGGCTGGTTCCTCAACTTCCTGAGTGACCTTGGACATGTCTTGTGTCTTCACAGAGCCACTATTACCTGAAATGGAGACAAGATGGACCTTCTCTGGGGAGTCCTGGGGAGGGCACCGAAAAGCCGACATTCTGAAACATCCCGCTCTCCCCAGGCCTTGGGCACAGACTCCCATCCTGCATCACGGCCACAGCCAAACTACCCAGCCGGGTCTCCTCATGTCAGGTGAATGAATGCTCGGTGCAATGATTCAGAGACGAGGCCTTGCAGTCAGACCTCCAGAAGCCTGGCACCCGTCACCTCAGAGCTGCACAGCCACTCTGAGCCCTGGCGGCCTCCTCATTTGTAAAAGGAGAGAGAACAAAAGTCCCAGGCCAAGAGAGGTGGTTGGGAGGAGCCAAAAGCACAGTTCATGTTCCGGAGCTTGATATAGGAAAATGCTGTTTTCTGTTATTATATTGCCAACATCCTTCCCCTTTACAGATAAGAAAACTGAGGGCCGGAGGTCATTTCTTTTTTAAAATTTGGTACCCAAGGTTGCCCAAAAGAGCTAAAACTGTACTCTCCTTTTAAATGAGTGCTTCGTACCCCTCGTCACTTCGTGGGAGAAAATCAACGCTTTCTATTCCCAGGAACCCACAGGGCGCTTCTACCCTGCTCTCCCTGTAGGGTCTCTACCTACGACTTTGGGTTGACTCAAAGGCGCTGAGTTCGGTTTTCCCTCTGTCCTCCCGTCTCTAAGAAGCCAATGGACACACTCAGCTACTAGAGAGAGAGAATAAAACTACTCTTAGGGAAAGTAGAACACAGAAAGCAATGCTTTCTAGAGTCCTACAAACCATGTGGAAATCCTGGAGATGCCCTGGCCGCTTCTCGTGAAAGACCCCAACTACCCGCGTGAAGTAGAGAGAAATGACCTCCCAACCCTGGCAGACTAAGAAGTGGGAAGGCACCCAATTCAGAGAGTTTGTTTCGTGGCAGTACACACACACACACACACACACACACAAGCGTGCACACGTGCCACTATTAACAGTGGTTACTGCTGGGTAAGGAAGAGGGTTTACAAGAATTAAGGCACCTCCATGCCCTTCTCTAAGGATCCCAGGTGAAGCGCTCAGTTCCTACCCTAACCCACCAGCCTCTCTGCAGAAGAGAGAGGCATCGGTCTGCTTGCATATGGATGTGCAGCTTCGGGCACACGTAGAACAGTTCTACTCTGTCCTGTAGCGTTGGCCTGAGTTGGAACGAATGCAACAGCTGTGGCCTAGCCACCATTCCTCATTAGCAATCATATTTTTTTCATTTAATAATAATTTCACAACGAAAACAAAAGCACACATTAATGTTGAAGCCTGTCCAGGAGCTACAGGCCTCACCACATTTAGAGGAAGTTGACTGCCCTTCACAGAACAAGCACAGAACACAAGTTCTAGACAGTGGCAAGCTCAAAGACTGACTCCATTTAGAGGAACATTTAAAGCGGGTGCTGAGACCTTCAGCCCGGCTTCCAGAATCTCCCTCTTTCGTGCATCCTGGAAGTCAATGCCCTGACACTGCATCCTCTCTGACCTGGTCCCCAGTGCACAGCCTGCTCAGGGTGTCCCTACCTCCACTTTGCCTGCTATCAACCAGCAGATTCAGAGAGAGCTATTCTCATTACATGGTTCCAAATCCCCTTCAGGATAGAGTCTGAATCCCATAGTTTCCAATGTAGTTTTAACCATTTTCAGTCTCAACTCTACCACTCCTCCCCCACCTTCCAGCTGGCCACAAGCACAGCTCAGAAAACCTCAGTGCCTTTGCACACACTGTTTCTTCCTCTTAGACCACCTCTCCTCCACCCTCCTCCTTTCGTAAACTCTTACTCATTTCTGAGTACTGGATCACCCAGGTGGAATTAGTCACCCCTCTTAACGGCTGAAGAATCTCTCAGTGGCACCTGATGGCTCTGTCTACTAGAGGGAAAGCCTTTTGAGAGCAGTCTTGCCCTCCTACAGGGCTCCACCATCAGCTCCTCAAAGCACAAGCATAGAACACAGTCCAGAAGCCTGTTAAATCAAGAAAGGAGAGAAGGAAAGAAGGAAATGCCAAGAGAAGCCAGCCAATCCTGCCTTCCCCGAGAGGCGTGTCTCCCCCCCCACCACCACCACCACACACACTCCCTCCCCAGAGCATACTGCTTTCCCAGGCTCATGCTAGCCCATAATAAAAAGGATTGTGGAAAATTCAGGAATGAAGTTCTCTGCCCTGATTCATGCGGAAACCTTTGCTGCCGTGTAGCTCATCCGAGTGCCAACCCAAGCTCCCAGGGCTATTTACAATTTTCCCTGGCATTTATAAATAGTGAGGCCCCAGAGAGGAAAATGGCGTTTCAAAGGAGGTGGACGCTGGCAGTCTGCACTCTCCTCTTTTCTACGGTTGGAAGGCTCTTCCCTTAACATCTCCAGAAACACCAACCAGCACCACGACGAACACCCAAGAATAGCTAGGAGTCCGCTAAGGGCCGATTGGAAGTGGGTCCCCGGCCCTTCCTCGCTGTCCCCGTGAGACAGTCACAGACTCTTGCGACCCTAGGACTTTCTCAACTCTGTCACATGAAGTTTCACGCCGATGACAGACCTTGTCGGTCAGAAATGCCCTGGGAGGGCTGCACATGGGAGATGATTTCTTTGAAGAAATCCCTGAAGTCAAACAAAAGCGGGATGGCACCTCCCGGAGGCCACGCCCTCTGAGCAACCCCACTCCTCGGGCAACCCAGCAGGGAACCCCGTGGCTCTCCACGAGCAGCCTATTTTAAAGGGACCCTTGCTGTTCTGAGCAGGGACTGAGAGCGGGATAGACAGTGGCATTTGAGCTATGAGGGGCTACAAAGAGCCAGGCTCGCCTCTCCTCTCCTCCTGACTCCTAAGGCTTCACAGTTCCCGTTGGTGCCGCACAAAGCCGGGGTGGGACAAGGGGAAAGTTGCTGCAGTCAGGTCGGAGGTGTTCGGACCCTACGAGAGATGGGGACCCAGGGAGAAGGGGTGTCCCAATCACTGTCTCCAACTCTGCACGCTGAAGTTTCAGGAAGGACACAGGCATCCCAGGACTCAGGGGACAGCGAGCACCAACAGGTAACCGACGCAGGGAGACTGGAGAGGGGTCCAGGGTGACCTTTCTAACAGCCCTGGACACAGAAGGAGGAAGGGGGCAGGGGCTGGGCGCGCCGGCAAAGGGATGCCCCACAGCGATCGGGGATCGCCGAGGGGACTCGGAGCGGCGGCCACCTGCGGGCCGGGGTCAGACACCCCAGTGCGGGAGTGGCCCCCGGCCCAGTTCCCCCACTACCGGAGAGCGGGCCCCGGGGAGCCGAGGGGGTCTGTTTGTGGAGGCCCGGCCCCCTCCTCTCCCGCCCCAGCCTCCCAACTCCGCCCTCCTGGATCCGCTGGAAGCCGCCCCGCTAGCTGGGCCGAGCTCCAGCCCGGAGCAAAGGCACCCAGGATTGAGACCCGCCGGGGATGCCCGCCCGTACCTGCGGCTGCGGCGACGGCGACGGCGACGGTGGCGGCTGCGTCCAGCTGTGTTCAGCTGGTTCCGGGCGGCGGGGCGTGGGCGCGGTGGCCAGACGGCCCGGTGGGCAGGGCGCGAGCGGGAGCCGCCCTCCGGGCGGGGCCGGGCGGGGCGGGGGTGCGGGGGCAGCGGGGCGGGGGAGGGGGGGAGTGGGCACGCACCATCCCCTTCTGCAGGCGAGCGGGTGGAGGAGCGAAAACTCTGGCCCCAAAGCGGGCCCGCCATTCCTGGTGCACTCCGGGTCACTTGACAACACCGGGAGGACCTGGGGTTCCTTTTACTCCCCGGGACCCAGCGGTTTGCAGCGGGCTGGGGCCGCCGGCGAGCGACTGGCCTGGAGGCTGGAGCCCTCGGGTCGTCCCCAGCCGGGGCTCCACCAAAGCGCTCCGCTGGGTGGGCAGCGTGCGCCGTTCACGTAGGAGCTGCTGGTCGATGCACTCCCAAGTAAGGCAAAGTTCCCCGAGGTGAGCTCACGAGCCGCGGAGGTGTGCAAGCTGCAGCTGGTCCTTCAGAAGAGAACCAAGGGGCAGATGGGTCCCCAACCTCATTCAGAAGGAATGAGGTGCCTCCGCTTCCTTATGTTAGGGAGGTAGCCGAGCCCAGACTTCACCAAGGCTATGGGGTCCCTCTGTCTGGATTAGAAGACTCTTAGTAGTTCTGTCACGTTAGACAAGAGACCGAACATAGCAAAAGAGTACAACAATCGCCTCCTCCTGGAGCCCTGGGAGGACATCCCTGAGAGAGAGACTCAGCGCTGTGGCAGAGGCTGGTGGCTTTCCACACTGCTGTTTTTGTTAGTCCAGAAGCAGCTCATCATTTTAGGAGATTGAGACATTCCACAATGGTCATAAAGGTAAGAGCAAGGTCACCGTGAATCTATTTCATATTTTATTTATTTCAGCAACATCTCTTGTACATTTGAGATGGAGCCGGGCATTGGAGCAGAGCAGAGAGAGTCTCCCAACTGGCCTGGTGTGAAGGTGGCTTCTCAGGCGTCTAGCTGTTTCAGAGTCACTGGCAGCAGCCCCATCTGTGTTCAGCCTGGGGCAAGACTCCCAGATACCAGGTACACTACACCCCAGGCCTTGCAGGGTGCTGGGTAGTCCAAGCAGGAAACGCTGGTGCTGTTTAAACACCACAGAAGCAAAGAGTGAAACACGCACTTCCTGGTTTTTCCTGATTTCCCCCCACCCCACCCCACCCCAGCTAGTAGAGCCTGGGAAGTCATAGGGCTTGGGAAATCCCAGTTTGTTCTTCCTGACTGTGTCTGTCTGTTGTTGTTCTGTCTGTCTGTCTCTCCTTGCTCAGAGATCACTCCTAGTCACCATCAAACCTTTTATTTATTTATTTAGTTTTTCCTTTTATTTCTTTAAAGATGTTTTACATGTACCACTCACCGACAGAGAGCCCTCTTGGCACAGTGGGCTGCTGACTGAAAGGACAGCAGTTCAAACCTCCCAGCTACTCTTTCGGAGAAAGATGAGGCAGTCTGCTTACAGAAAGAACTGGAAACTCCCAATATAAATCATTGGAAAAAAAAGAAACAAAAAGGAGAGAAAGAACTGGAGAAGTTCCATTCTCTTACTGAATCATACTGAGTCATGATTTTCCCTGTCTCTGCCTATATTGTTTCATTTATTTAGCCTCTGCCCCTCCAAGATCTCTGCTGTGTTTTAGGGTTACCTTGGCACTCTAAATAACCACTGTTGCACCCTCATGTAGGTGAGTCTTTAAAAGAACACAATTGGGCTGAGCCCCGGTGGCGTAGTGGTTGTGTGTGGGACTGCAGCTCACAGGGTTGATGGTTCAAATCCAGCAGTAGCTCTCCAGGAGCAAGACTGGGCTTCCTACTCCCACCAGGGCAGTGATGCCACATACACACACACACACACACACACACAAGAACACGATCATCTTAAAGACGATCAATGGGATCGTCTTTAAGAAATTAACTAAATTGTGAAAAGATTAATTTTATGGGATCTGGTCCAAGATTCACAGATGTTTCCAGACAAGAGATTTTGGAGATTCCTCTGGCCTCAATTTATCCAGTAAATTTTGTTTTCAAGAAGCATTTAAAGTTCTGTTCCACATTTTTCCCTTTTCATCAAAATCCAATCGTCGAGCTCTTGATCAAAGTGCTCCATAGCGGTGACTAGACACCATCCCTTTCTCCTGGTCTCAAGGCAATAGAGCAGTGGTTCTCAACCTCGGGGTCAAAGGTCCCTTTTCACAGGTTGCCCGATTCATAGCAGTATCAAAATGGTAGTTATGAAGTAGCTATGAAAATAATACTATGGTTAGGGGGTCACCACCACAGGAGGAACTGCATTCAAGGGTCATCGCATTAGGAAGGTTAAGAACTACTGCAATAGAGGTCATCTCTTACGGAGATAATGAAGGCTGCAATTCACTGTCTTCTACGACTCTTCTACGCGTGATCACAGGAACGTTTTCTTAAATGTCTTCTGCTATGCCCTGGATTCCAGGGCACATAGATTGTGTGACTCCTCCCAGCCTCGCAAGCAGCCCCGAAGTAGACGAGACCATGTGCATTGACAGAGTTAGCAGCTTTCCTGGGTCTCCTGAGTGACACAGGCGAACTGGAAGCCAGTCCCTAATGTGGAGATGCTGAGTTCTGTGTATTCTTGGCCCTGGCCCCTTTGCTCAATGTCCTATGTCATATTCGGCCATCCTTCCTGGCTTGGGAAATACAGCCCAGTTCCACTTTCTATGGGAACTGAAGCAGGGTGCCCTCCTACCAGGGAGGTGCACACCCCCACTTCGCCACCCCGTGTTTTTTGAGAGGCTGCTTAGAATTTCTCCTGTCGGGCTGAGCCCTGGTGGCATAGTGGTTGTGCACGGGACTACGGCCCACTGGGATGGAGGTTCAATTCCAGCTCCACGGAGCAAAGGCTTGGCCTCCTCCTCCCACCGCCTGAGGGCAGTGATACCTAAAAAAAAAAAAAAAAGAATTTCTCCTGTCTTGGTGCACCCTCTTTCATTCCTTTCTAGACCCCATTTTGTACACCCCTCCCCACATGATCAGACTATCCTGGAAACCCTTTGCTGTGGGGCCTCACCTCCAGAGTCAATGAGAGGCTGCCTTCACCCATGGTGGGGCACTGGGGAGAAGGCAGAGAGGCAGCCTACTACTTTGCTTTGTGCTCTTTGATTACAATCCCAGGCAGGAACGTGCCCTGGAATTATCTAACAGATCATTTCCGAGCCCTGTAACTTCCCTCTGGCAGAGACGTGAATCTCTGAATCTGAGTCTCTACCGAACTGAACAATATCCTACTGTGGGGGAGGGAACATCTGGTCCAGCTCATCATTCCAGAGAAGGGGAAACTGATGCTCACACACGTGACCTTGCTATTGCTCCTTTGAGTGACTAGAGAAGCGCCTATCACCAAAAAGAATTTAAAGTGTTGATGACAGTGATGATGATGACCAATACTTACTTTAAGGGGCCAAGCAAGTTCCTGGTGCTTTACGCACCAAGTAGGTGAAGTCCGTCATCCACTAGCACGCGTTGGCCAGGATCTACCACGTCGGTCAGGATCTGTCTGTCTTACGAGGAAGCCGACAACATCTCCACGGCCTTGGTGTGCTAACTCCCGTTCCTTTCAATCCCCAGCTCATAGTCCTCTCCCCAAAGGATGGGGATACACGAAGACCGTTTGCCCTAGGTCAAACCTTCAGAGTGGCTACTTTTCTTTCTGTTCTTCCTATTGTGAATCCTCTCGTGAAAGCACCGTGGTGCATTATTTTGGTAGGAAACCACATCCTCCTCATGAGAAGTGAAGGCCTCGTGCAGAGCCTCTGGTGGACAACCTGGGACGGCCTGCTGTCTTCTCAGAGAACTTCACTCGGCATATACATCTGTACTGCAGCCTCCCAGGGGTGCTTGATGGCACTAGAAGTAGATCCTAGGATTTGGAATTTCCGTTTGGGACATCACAATACCATTTCACGTTACTTTGAGGAAGCTGATGAGACTTACTAAATGGACAGATCGATATGTGTTGAGATACTCAGAGAACAGAAGGCTGGGATGATTACGGAGGTTTTCTGGATCTAATTATTAAATGTTCAAGATTTAGGGGAGCCAGTTATTAAATGAAGACTTATTTAAGTAGATTTATTATAAAATAAATTAAAAGCAAATGTAATATGCTACCCCAAACATCACTCCCTTGTGATTTTACTATACCTTACTATTATTTGTGCTATTTTACTTATTTATGGACATCCCGGACAAACTATGTCATTCTGTGCTATTTCATATCTCTTCCCAATTCCACATTCAATGACACCACATTGGTAGGCTGAAATCAGCCCTTATGAGAATATGCACACCATGGCAATGGGCAGACCATAGAAATAGGACTTCTTTCTCCACCCTAGAGAGTCTGTTGCTTCACATTTACCGGCGCACCACTTCTAAATACCTTGGTGTTCCCTGTGTTTAACTGCCTGTGTTGAACCTGCTTGTTTTTGTGTGTATCTCCCTCATGGGACCAGGAGCTCCATGAGAAAGAAGGAACTGTAATTGCTTCATTGTGCCATATAACTCCAGTGCCTACAACAGTACCTGCCACAGAGAAGATGCTTAGCAAGCTGTTCCTGGACGAATTAATGAGTTGGTGAAGGAAGTGACAAGAGGTACATTTGGTCAGATAGAGAGTTTGGGTATATCAGAAGAACTGGTGACAGAGTTCCACTTAGAATCCCAAGAGCTGTCAATCCTAGCATTTTCCAAATGTCCTGGGCAGGACTATACTTGTCTAAGAACTTTTTTTAAAAATGAGATCTGTACAACCACTGTGTGTTCAGTCATGAGACAGATTAGGAAGGTTGCGTGCCTAGCAGGCATGATTTTAGAAGTATATCCCATGAAAGTCAGTAGCATGTGGATGAGGCAAGTGAGCTCACTGATTCTGTTACACTGCAGGGGCTCGCCTTCCCAGTCCCTGCCTTAGAGGGTCAAGATCACAGGGCTCCTCAAACTTTTTAAACAATGGACCAGTTCCCTATCCCTCAGACCATTGGAGGGCCAGACTATGGTTAAAAAAAAAAACTATGAAAAAATTCACAGCAGGCAGGACAGTGGCAAAAACACCTGGAGGGCTATAGAAATGTCCTTGGCAGGCTGCTTGTGACTCATGGGCCATAGTTTGAGGACCCCTAAGTGGCACAAGTGTCCAGATGTCCATTCTCCTTCCTAAGTGATCACTGCTGCTGGCAGCTATGCCTGGCTGGGTGTATGACAATGGCATTCATAGAAATAAAGACTAAACACATGATGAGAACTACCATGCTTAGAAAACTTGCTTACTGTACACTGACCACTTTTTTACTTCAACCAAGCCTTGCTACTCTCTTGTAAGTTAGGAATTATTCTCTTCAATTTTACAGATCAGTAAGCAGACTCAGAAGAGACAAGTCCCCGGCTGAAGGTTTCACAGCTGAGTGGTAGAGCTGAGACTGAATCCTGACCTGGCTCCGAAGCCCAGCTTCTCTCTCTAACCAAAGGGACTGAACCTCCAAGGAAAGGTAACCTGTTTTCTACTCTTCTTATTCAGGATCAGGAAGTGTTCAACAATGAGGAGGCATCAGGACCTTCCCTATCTACTCCACATAAAGGTTACTCTCTATTGCTTTGTATGGAAGGCATTTGGAATCGTTTAAGAAATGCAGCTATTTTAAGAAAGATTGCAAACTGCGACACTTTAAGAAGAAAAACAAATTCATAAGCTCTCTTAGACGGACAGCAAAAAGTCTTTGAGACGGTGCTATGTTTGTATTCTTTCCATTATAAACCCACACAAGGAGCTTATATTGTATGCTCTTTTCCTTCTGCTTTCTGCTTCTTATGCTCGGGATGTAAATATGAGTCAGGCACAGAGTTGGTTTTCTGGATGCTGGTAGCCAGGGAGACAGACAATCACAACAGGGAGTTATAGGAACTACCATCGAGGAGCACAGGCATGAGAGAGGCCAGCGAGAGGGAATCCCTGAGGAGAACACAGCTGGCTACAAAAATGGGGTTGACATGCCAGGACATTCAGAAACATGGAACATCCTGGTCCTATGGATCTTCATCTGATAATGGAGGTCCAACTCAAGGATGGTGAGCAGATGAAATGAAAGTATCTGCACTTACTGCAAGAACTGGGGAATCGCCTATGCTGATATCATAGCAGGAACCCTGTGGATAAAGACAGGGCGGGCTGAAAGATGAGTGAGCCTCACAAGTGGGACTAGGCCCCTTGTGTGTAGGACTGAGTCATGGAAGATGAAGTCAGGTTGGCATGATGGATTCCAAAATACATACTGCTGTTGGGTGAATTCCTATATCTGGTGGCCCTACAAGTCTAAGCAGATCTGCGCCTGTGGGTTTTGAGGCTGAGCCTTGGTGCCATATTGGTTACAAGTTGGACTGCTAACTGGAAGGCCAGCAGTTCGAAACCATCTGCTGCTCTGACGGAGAAAGACAAGGCATTCTACTCCCATAATGATTTTCGTTCTCAGAAACCCACAGGGGCAGTTGGATGCTGTCCCAGGAGTGACCACCGACTGGACGGTAGTGAATTTGGGTTTTGTTTGGTTTTCTAAACCTTATTCAGGTGTACAAAGTTTCATTTTTCTCCCCAGGGACACTAGTGCTTTTAAACTGCTGACGTTGTAGTTAACAGCCCGGTTCTCCACAAGGGCTCCTCAGCAAGATAAATTAGATTTACAAAAAATAGAAAGATGACAAAATCATCCATACTTGTTTCAGGCGTTATCTTTTTTCAAACCTGGGCTTTCACGCAGGAAACCGACACTGTTGGAGCTGAATCAAGAAGACATTTCCCCTGGCTGGGCACAGCGACTCTCTGGCCTCCGGGCCTGTGCCTGTCAGGGACTGAGCAGAAGAGCTGGCTTTTGTTCCACATGAATCAGCCCAGCTGTTTCTGAAAGCGCAGCCTCACCCTTCTGGGCTCAGTGGACCAGAAGGCATTCAGCTGTCCCCACAGGTCACCAGTGGGGCAGGGGCACAGTGCTTTGTGCTCCGGCCTGCACCACTTACAGAGGGTTATATTATCACAACACAGAACAATGGGCTTTTCAAACGCTGCCCTGCGTCTTGCCGCAGACGGAACCAGGCCTTCTTTGGGATTTGGGAAGGCGAACTCCCCCACACAGCAAAAAAAAAAATTAACAGCTGACTGGATTAAGGCTGTAGTCAAAGCTGATCCCCTTCCTCTTTCTCCTATTCTTCCCCAGCTTCTCTTTTTGTTTTTTCCCTCTTGTTTCTCCTCCCACCCCTACCCCCAGCCCTGCCCTCTCTCCTTTCTCATCATCGTCATTGGTAGTAATAGCACCTGCTGGAGCCCAGGTAGCCTTGCTCAGGGAACCAGGACACCTGAATTCCATCCCTCGCTGAGATGCAGAAAGGCGTGTGTAAGCGACTCACTCCAGTGAGTTCTGCCTTCTCATCCACAAACTGGAGCAACAGGCGGAAGTGGCTTACACCATGGCCTGCTAACCTTGGAACCCAGCCACTCTGCGGGAGAAAGGTGAAGCTTTCTTCTCCCATAAAGATTTACAGGCTCGTAAACTGCAAGAAGTAGTTAGCCTCTATCCATTAGGGTAGCTGTGGGTCAGAACCGACGCCCTGGCAGTCGGTTTAAGGCCTCTAAAGGAGATTGTATCGGACACAGGACACCACATGTATTTTCCACTTCCTGAATCTGCTGCTCTTGGCCTCTGGAAGGGTCTGAGGACACGTAGCTCAATATCCAATAAACCGTCCTTCCCAATAGTAGGACCTCAGTCAAGCCGCTCCTTGTATTCCTGTAACTTCAAAACATTTCTTCAAAAACTCATAGCGCGAATACAATCAACTTCTCTCTATTTTTCTATTTCAACTCAAAACCACCCATCTGAGAGATCCAAGGCCTACTAAAACAAGGAGGGCAGTTCAAAACCACCAGCTGCTCAGAGAAGGAAAGACGAGGCATTCTGTTCCCCGAAAGAGCTGCAGTCTCAGAAACTCGAATATGCAGTTCTACCCTGTCCCAGAGGGTCTGATGAATGAGCATCTGCTCGATGGCCGTGAGTTTGGTTTTTGTTTTTAACTTTTTTCCTACCTCAACCCCTCACACCTTTGTACTCCAGTTCCTTCTCTTAGGCTTGCCTATCCTGAATTTTTCTACCAGTTAATTCTTTCCAACCACGTTAGGTTCAGTTGACTCCCTAACCCCTCCAGAGCATATTATACTAGCTGCCCCTCTTGGCCCCATGCTCCCCTGAGTGCTCTAAGGAACCTGAGGGGAAACTTTCCATTGGTCAAAGCACTTCCGAGACCATTCTCTTCATCTTGTCAGTCTTCGTTCTGGACTCTTTACTGTCTCCCCAACTTGATTGTGAATTCTCGGAAGGTCGGGCCAGGTGTCCTCGTGCTCTAACCCAGTTAACTCCACGTCATGGGGACCCAATGAATATCAGAGCATAAATGCCTTCCACATGGCTTTCAATAACAGCTACTGGGGTAGGGTGGGGAGTGGAAGAGTAGATTGCCAGGTCTTTCATCTGAGATTCCCCTGGGTAGACTTGAACCATCAACCTTCAAGTTAGCACCTTGCACAGTACTCTGGACAAAAGAGGTCCTGAAGGCACTCGAGAAATTGGCTTCAAATGGCTCTTACCACAGTGTGTTGTTATGCCCTATGGGACCTATGCCACTTGTGAACCCATCAAGAGCAGGACTGGGTTTTTCTCACTGTGATGCTCCCACTGCCCAGCACAGGACTTGGCAAATAAGAGGAGATACATGGATGTTAATGAATGAATGATTGAACAAATGAATGATTGAAGAAAGGGAAGATCTAACGTGACAGCAGGATAAATATATGATCAAATAGAGA
Organism: Nesogale talazaci; assembly: GCA_004026705.1. Taxonomy (NCBI): domain Eukaryota; kingdom Metazoa; phylum Chordata; class Mammalia; order Afrosoricida; family Tenrecidae; genus Nesogale; species Nesogale talazaci. The sequence continues at coordinate 7,046 of PVJH01026233.1, read as the reverse complement.
AATCCCAGATAACCTTTCTGGACTAACCAATGGAGTATCTGATGCTTCCACTCTTTGGAATAAATGTAAGGCTCCTTTCTCGACTCTGCCTTCCTGGACTGATTAAAAAAAATTATAATGGAGTTGGCTAAGGCTAACCTCTAAAAAACAATCACCACAGAAATCTAATGAGTAATGTAGCCCTTTAATGAAGAGGCAAGACATTGCTATCAATTTACATTAATTAGGAAGGCTAAGATACTCTCTCAAAATGTCTGGTTCCTTAATCTTCTAGATTTGTATCAGATATCAGCCTTTGGGCTTGCCATCTTAAAGATGACTGATTCTTTGTCACACGGAATGAGGCTAACACACTCACAGAAGTACAACTATAGCAACTATGAGGGGGTTTCAAATAGTTCAAGGAATGATTCCACTGTCTTTGAATTCCATGTTTGCATGAACTTTCTGCAGCCCCCTGTACCTACTGTAATGCAATCTTTAGCTAGAGGTCAAGTAGCCCCAGTTTCCTAACAGGAGAACGTAGTGCCTGATAGAGAACTAATAACAATCAGAGCTTTACATCCAGTCCTACCCTAGAACATTCTGGTTAGTCAAACATAGATGGATGGTCAGCATCACACACACACTCACACACACAAGGTTCTATCCTGACATACTTGTGATCATCACATGTTGTATATATGGCAACCATTTTTCCATGTCACAATATCATCTTTCTGTTTTCCCCGAACTAGTCAGGCAATTTACTGAACTTCAGTCTTCTCACCTGCCATCCTGTCTTCTCCAGTGACACCTCCTGTGGGATGAAGACAGAACTTTTCCACAATTATTATACTCTAAAATACTAAGCCAGAAATTTGCCAACATTTAGTGTGCTAGCCTTTCTCACTGAAACTCCCAATTTTATGAGGGCTTTGCATGACTCAAGTTAGGATAGTAATCTGCTTCCTCGAGGCCTATGGGTGGGATTCAAGAGTCATTGTCAATGACCCCTACCAATATAGACCCATCCACCTACCCCCAGGAGTCCGAAGTCCCTCCTTATCACATTCCTCTCCTCTTAATCATGAGGCATCCCTAAACCATTATCATATTATAGCCCCTTAAGACAGCCCTCACTTGCGGCATGTCCTGACTGGTGACTAGAGAAATGATGTGCCCTGTTAGGCTACTTAAATGGGGGAAATTAATGTTTGTGACCCTCACTCCTGACCCTCGCTGCTGACACTAAGCGCCGGACGCTCTCGGGTCCTCACCCTCATCATGTAACTCCCTCCTCCTCCCTCTCCATCTCCACTCAGACCACCATATGGGACGGAGGTGAGCATGCTCCCCTGATGTGATGTATGTCTGACTCTTATTGTTACTTTCTTTCTCTCTCTGTCATGATCTCTATATCGTTATTATAATAAATAATAATTATTGCGGCACAGCTGCCTGTTGGACCCTTGCTGTAAGTATATCAGAGGATTGATCACCCCCTGATGACCTCCCCACCCCCACCCTGAGCTCTTGAGATTTCAGTGAGGTGAAAAGAAGCTTGGTGGCATAGTGTTAAGTGCTTGGCTGCAAAGCAAAGTTGTTCAAACCCACCAGTGGATCCACGGGAGGAAAGTCCTAGAGACTGGCTCCAGTAAAGACTCCCACCCAGGAAACTCTATGAGGTGTTTCTACTGTCCCAGGGCCATTGAGCCAGTACGAGTTAGAATCACCTCCACCGCCTGCAGCTGCAGTGGAGGGCAGTTGTTCAAGTGAGTGAGAGCACAGATTGGGGCCACGGGCACATGGGTGGCATCCTGGGCTGGACACTTTCATGCTATCTACCTTTGGAAAGTTACTTGTCATTGTTGATTCTCAGCTTCCTCATCTACATACTAGAAATACTACCACCTGACTCCAGGAGTTGGTTTGAGGATTAAGTGGGTTTAAAAAAAAAAAAAAAAAAGCATGTAGCTTACATATAAGTATGCAGTACCTTAGGCCTAAACTCACAGTCATCAAGTGAATTGCAACTGGTGGCGACTCTGTCAGAATGAGTAGAACGGTCCCTGTGGGGGTGCACGAGCAGGTCAATCTTCACAGGAGCAGAAAGCCCTCATCTTTCTCCCACGGATCAGCTGGTGTGACCCGCCACACCACCAGAACCGGCAATGGATGAATCAGAAACAACGTGATGGCAGGGAGTTTGGGTTTGGGCAGGTTTATTACAATTGCTATTGTGTTTTCCTGATTCCTAGAGATCATATGTCATGATTACTTAGCCCTTCCAAATAGTTTCCTATTCCTTAATCTTAAAGGAATCTTAAATCTGCAAGGCACATTCTCAGGCATACAATTTTTTTTTGTTCTCAAGGAAATTATTCACTGAGATTAAATGCTCAGGAAGAGCCCACACAGCTGTTGGCTTCACCCCCTTTCTACCAGGTGAGCCCCTAATTCTTCCAGACACAGTTCAAGAGCCTTCCCTCAGACATTCTCTCAGAGGGAGTGAGTCTTTCCCCACCTGCAGCTTCACCTAGAACACACCACCTTGCTCATAGGTACCCATGGCCCCGTAGAGATTTTCCAATAAAATATGCAGAACGTTTTGTGGGAAAACAGAGCTGCTTAATGGTTAGAGTCTTAGCTATCCTTGCTGCTGTAATAGAAATAACATCAGTAGAAGGAGGTTCGCTTTCTTACAGTTTAGCAGTCCAGAAGGTCAAAGCGCCAGCTGTAGGGGGACTTTCTTGGTGTTCAAATCTGGAGGAAGGTCCTTATCTCTTCTGAGTTTCTGCTCCTGGGCAAGTGACTTAGCATCTCCCTTCCCCCACCTCTACTTCTCCCATTTGCTTGCATAATCTCTTTGATTTTTTCAAAAGAGATTGACTGAAGGTCTGCCTGAAACTTCTTCATCCACATAACAAAGACACCTACCCCTGTTCCCAAATGGGATTATAGCCCCAGACATATTTGGAGGGACATTCCTCACTCTATAACGAGTGGGTGATAATGTGAATTAGCACAAGCCTGAGAAGGGCAAGTGTTGGTACTGGCCATGAATGTTTGGTATACCATGAATTGCCAAAAGAAGGGCCAAATGCGTCTTTGAAGAAGCAGCACAGGCAGGATGTTCCTTAGCAGCAAGGCTGGCGAGGCTTCGCCTTTTCACTCTGCACATGTTATCTGGAGGGACCACTTCCTAGGGAAGCGCATCGTTGTTGGCAAAGCAGAGGGCCAGGGAGAACGAAGAAGACGCTCGAGGAGGTGAAGAGGTGGATTGTCACCGGTGGCTGGGACAATGGGCTGAAGCATGGCAACGATGGATGGTGAGAATGGCGTGGGACACGCAGCATTTCATCCTGCTGTGGACAAGGTGGCTCAGAGTCGGAACTGATTCCCAAACACCCGACCAGAGCAGCCAGTCTCTTTCTTACAGCAGTTCCACCTCCAGGAATTTACTCTGGAGATGCACTCATGCATTGTTATTCAGGGCAGCATTGTTGGGGAACCACCTCAACATCCATCAGTAGGAGGTTACATCAATAAATTATGTTCTGTTGTATAAAAGCCCTTTATGTCATGAAATGGAGGGTTTCTAACCAATGTCTGTTTCTAAGTGAAGAAAGTGAAGTGTAAAATCATGTGTCTGTAATTCCATCATGTGTGCTAAAAATTAAAATTAAAATGGGGGAAGAATATAGATACATATATAGATATTTGTTTGCACCAATACTACTTTGGGAAAACATATGAGAATTTAGGAATATTGGTCTCTCAGGAGAAAGTACTAGGAAGCTGGCAAAAACAAAGCAAAACTCACTGCCTTTGAGTCAGTGCCAACCCATAGAGATTCCACAGGACAGACAGAAGAGAATTGCTCCTGAATGCTTCCAAGACTTTCACTGTTTACAGGTTCAGAAAGCCCATCTTTCGACCATGGAGTGCATGGTGCTTTTGAATTACAGACCTTGTGGATCACTGTCCGATGCATAACCATTAAGAGGTTGGTAGATAGGGGCAAAAAGCAAACCTTTCCGTGTACGCCCTTTTGCTGCTTTTAGATCTTAAGTCATGTGGATATGGATGTGATTCAAACAGCGAAGAAGAACGATACATATTGTGGAGACCCAAAATTTTGCTATTTGTTAAAAAGAGAATGACAAAATCCATCTTCATGAGAAAATGGTTCTGGTACTGGGATAATCCTTAGGGTCTTTTGGTTGGTAAATTCAAGGCTCAGAGTCCAATCTGGAAGGAAAGAGTTAAGAGGACCATATAGTAAAAGGTGATCTCTTGGGGTGGAAAGATAGTTCTGATTTTAAATCGTTCCTTAACTTTTCTGGGATGGTCCCAAGACAAAGGATTTTGGATCACTGGCAACTGGGAGTATAAGAAAAGAAACAGAAGAAACTTGAATCTACTCAGAATAGACTTTGGAATCTGAGAGGGTGTCCCACAATTGTGTAAATCTGCAAACCTTCAGAGCAAATGACGGTTGTGTTGGGAGTCTAGATCTTGCTATTATATATTTGTCAGAATGGAAAGGCTCAAACTGTTTTAAAAAGGATGCTGAATTGTTTATGTTTACTTCTCTTTCTTTGTCTCCCTACCACAATGACTTCTCCTCAAGGTTTGTGCAATTTGAAGATTGACACTTCCTCACCCTTAAGGAAAGGAAGTGTTGTATTTGTTTTAATTGCTGGTGATCTAGATTTTTTGGGGGGGAGAGGGACATGAGTTAGTTTAATTTAAATTTTTCAAATTAAATACTTCTATTAGGGACTCTTCTCATATCACAATCCACACAATCATCTATGGTGTCAAGCACATTTATGCACATACTGGCATCATCACTTTAAGGCATTTTCTTTGTACTTGGGCCCTAGATACCTGCTCCTCATTTCCCCCCACCCACCCACTCACCCTCATGAACCCTAGATAAGTTATAGGTTATTATTTTCATATCTTATATCATCCTCTGCTACCCTTCACCCACTTTTCTGCTGTTCGTCCTGGGAGGGGGTTATATATCGATACTTGTGATTGATTCTTCTTTTTCCTCCCTACCTTACGCTTATCATCCTGGTATCGCTCTCTTTTAAAATTTTTTTTTTCCATATCACTGCCCTGGTGGGAAGCCCAGCCTTGATCCTGGAGAGCTGCTGCTGGATTTGAACTGTCAACCCTGTGGGCCTCAGTTCCGCACACAATCACTGTGCCACCAGAGTTCAGCTCCTCCTGATATCTCTATTCTCATTGTTGACTCGTAGACTGTGTTTCTGGCTCTTATCTGTAGCAGTGTGCATGTTCTGATCTAATCTGATTTGTAAGGTAGAATTGAGGTCATAATAGTTGGGGGAAGGAAGAATTAAGGAACTAGAGAAAAGATAGGTGTTTCATCAGTGCTACACTGCACCATAACTGGCTCTTCTCTTCCTTGTGACCCTTCTGTGAGGGGATGTCCAGTTGTTTACAGATGGGCTTTGGGTCTCAACTTCACCATCCCCTGCCCTCAATTCACATTGGGTATGATTTTGTTCTGGATCTTTGATGCCTGATACAAGGTCCCATCAACGCCTCATGATCACCCAGGCTGGTGTGCTTCATCCATGTGGACTTTGTTGCTTCTCAGTTAAATGGCTACTTGTTTATCTTCAAGCCTTTTAGACCCCAGACATTATATCTTTTGATAACCAGGCACCATCAACTTTCTTCACTACATTTGCTTATGCACCCATGTTTTTTCTTCAGCAATTGTGTCAGGAAGATAAGTATCACCGAGTGCCAGATTATTACAATAAAGTGTTCTTGAGTTGAGGGAGTACTTGAGTTAAGGCCCAAACGGACTCTAGATTTTATGGGTCAACAAGTCTTCTGTTAGAGAACTGGAGAAAAACTATAATAAAGAAAGAAGGAAGTATCATTGAGAAAGGTGCAATAGAAGAGGAAGGAAAGGAATTTCTCAAAACAACAGTCTTCTGTGGGCTCTGTGGGTTAAACCGAAGGCTGCTAACCATCAAGGTCAAGGTTCAAACCCACCAGTTACCCTGAGGGAGAAAGATGAGTTGTCTGTTCCCATGAAGATTTATAGTCTCAAAAACCCTTGATGGGTCACTTTGCACTGGAATCCATATAGCAGTGGGTTTGGGTTTGGGTTTTGTGAGGATGTCAGAAGATAAGAGGAGGAGAGAGAAAATGAAGGACTAATATTATTTCAAAGGCCCTGCCAGCCTGAGATCTGATCAGGGGCCCTTTTAAACAATAACACCTCTTGGATTTAGATGGTATTTGGCAAACCTGCCTATGTTGCAATGAGAAAAGCTAGGTGCTATTGACTTGCTTCGGACTCATGGACACCTCTTGTGTATTGAAGTTGATCTGTGCCCCCACAGAATTGTCAGTGGCTGATTTCTGTAAAGCAGATCACCAGGCCTTTCTTCTGAGGCATCTCTGAATAAATTCAAACTGTCAACCTTTCAGTTAGCAACAAGCCGGATAACTACACTATCCACAGACACTGGTACTCCTCCACTGCTTTAATTCTTATAGAGTTACTCACTGCCTCTGGGGAGAATTCAAACTTCTTAGACTGGTATATCCATCAGGATAGGTTAGATCATGCTTCCTTGACAAATTAACCCCTACATCCTGGCAGCTTGCTGCAACAAAGCTTTATTTCTAGCTTGTGTACCTATCAAATGCATTTTGACAGAGTCTCTGCACCACACTCATGAACCCAGAGTGATGAAGGTCCTGTTTGCTTTGAGCTTCATCACTTTAAACATGCTACTTCTTGGATACCGTGGCAAAGCAAGAGACCTATTGGACAACTCATACTCATGCTTTAGCCCAGAACCGGCATAGTGTCTTCCAATGACACAGGTCAAACTTGTCATCTGATTTCTTCCTCTCTGCATATGTTGCCTTCAAAACCCTTGATAGTCTGCCCCTTCATTTCCTGGCATTGACTCCCTTTTCAAAGTCATAGTCCACCTCTGGTCACAGAAACCTGTACCCACTTCCCCAAGCATATCAGAGAACCATTGCCCTGCCATATCTTT
>PVJH01026232.1:0-30313 GCA_004026705.1 Nesogale talazaci | reverse complement strand
ACTTATCGAGTGAGAATAATATGGATAGTATATACTGTGGCTTTGAGAGTTCAGTAATTTATAGTGGTGAGGAAGTTAGTTACCTTCATGGGGATTTTGTAGATGGGTCTTCATTATATGGGCCTGGGAGTTGAATAATGGTGATGTCTGAGTAGTCTTTATTTTCCTGTGTATTTACTGTGATTGAAACCACTTGAGGCCATTAAGTTAAGGGAATCAAAGCAAAAAAAATAAGGAAAATAAAAAAGAGAGAAAAGGGCCGAGCCCCGGTGGCGTAGTGGTTGTGCGCGGGCCTGCCGCCCACTGGGATGGAGGTTCAATTCCAGCTCCGCGGAGCAAAGGCTGGGCCTCCTACTCCCACCACCAGAGGGCAGCGATGCCAAAAAAAAAGAGAGAGAGAGAGAGGAAATATAGTTTTATTATGTCTTTTTGGTTAGAAGTTAGAATGGAGGTTGTTGTGTGAGAATAACTACTATTTGAGGGGAGAGCTCTCTCTAGGCAGGTAAGTTGGAGGTTGGAGGAAGTTAAGTTTTGACTAACTTCAAGGCTTAACAAGGGGTGAAGTTAGGTATGTAATTGTATGTAGGGAAGTTAACTGAGGACGTTTCAAAATTTGCGGGAGAGGGTAAGCGCATTGCATTTAAAATTGTGAGTTAAGAGGCTAAGTTCAGTTGTGAGTAAAAATCCTAGTAATGTGATCATTATTGCAGTTAATTTAAGGTAATGAGGTATAGTTACTTGAGAAATACAAGTATAAGGGAGGTTTCATGAAATAATATAACCTGCAAAAATACTTCCTAATGCATGGTGTTTGAAAGCATAAATGAGATATGAGTTATTCTCATTAATGATAATTCATGGGGAAATAGAGGTTGGTTTAGGAGGGCTAAGAAGACGCTTAGAGTACTGCATATAGCTGTTATGAAACTTTCAGTTGAGGTTAATAGAAAGACTCAGACATTGGTAGTAGATGTGTTGGAAAATTCAATAATAAGATCTCTTGAGTAGAAGCATGTAAGGAAAGGTTTTCCTCTTCATGTTCATCTTCCCATTGTTAGGACTGATGTTGTGAATGGGAGAATATTACATAATCCACCTTTTTTTTTTTTTTTTTGGTTTTTGGTTTTTGGGACATCACTGCCCTCTGTTGGTGGGAGTAGGAGGCCCAGCCTTGCTGCTGGATGTGAACCTCCAACCCAGTGGGCCGCAGTTCCGCGCACAACCACTACGCTCCCGGGGCTCAGCCCCCACCTATTTTTTTTTCAGATGTCTTATTTATCATTGAGGCTATGGGTAATAGATCCAGAGCATATAAATAACATAGCTTTAAGCCCTTTAATAAGCTTGCTCTTTAATTTAAAAACATAATATAGCTTTAAAAAAAGTCTGAAAAGGGAAACAAATGTACAAAAGGGCTTGACACAATGGATGGATGTATGGGTTGTGATAAGAGTTGTATGAGCCCCCAATAAAATGATTCTTTAAAAATGCCTGGATACAAATGTGGAGAAAAACTAATGATCCCAATTGTTACTCTTATTAGATTTAATTGACTGAAAGTAGAGAAGGCTACAATGTTCTTGGTATCTGTGGCAGTTAGGCAATTTTTATGCCAACTTGATAAAAGAATGAAGGAGAGGGGTCCAGCCTGATTGGGCCCTACTTGGAGGCATGGCCTTCTCATGAGGGTTCTGGGAGCTTCCTCTTCCTCCCTGGAGACAAGACATGCTTTCTTCTTGGTCTTCCAGCTGACAAGCTACATGGAGCCACACTGATGACAGCCAGAACCTTGAAGATGGTTCTGCCGCCACTGGATCCACAAGACTTTTCACCCACTGACCTGTGATCTTCCTGCATTTGGCATTATTGCATGTGTTCCCTGACTCTGAACAGGAATTGATATGCTACTATCAGACATATGGACTAATATCGGGCTTATGGGCTTGATCTGGTCTGGACTGGGATGGAATAGTTTCCTAATATGCAAGTACTCTTCTACTTAAAGCTCTCTCTCTTACACATAAATGAGTGACTCCAGGTTTATTTCTCTGGTCAACCCAGACTAGCACAGCATCATTTAGTGTCAGAGCACAAAGAGTGGTACATAGAATTGTGATAGCCCCTAAGGTTTGAATAGTTAGATTGTTTTCTTGTAGAGGATAAAAGCAAATTAATATAAAATAAGATAAACCTTGAGCTACTACTATGTTACTAGACTGAAGTAGGGCTTAAACTGGAATGGAACCTTCTATAAGCGAAAGAAGTCATGGTAGACCTAGTTGAAGGTTACTTGTTTCTATGATAAAAATTTGTTATCATTTACATGAATTGGAACATACGAGGAATCACACTAGGGTTATTAGGAAGCCAAAGTCAACAATGTGATTGTAAAGGATAGCCTGTAGCGCTGCCATCTTGACAACCGCTCAGCCATATCATCAGCCAATTAATAAAAAAGACATAATTCCTACATAACTCCTCAGCTCTGAAAGGTAGAACTCTCTCACTAACAGTTACCAGAGTTGTTGTACTAAATAAGAATATAAGATCATTAAAAATACTTACTTGTGGGGTCTGCATTCATATATCATATTTAAAATTCTATAATTAAGTTATAATGAAAATGGAACAACACCTGGTAATTGAACCACTCGGTAGTTGAAGAATAAAGAATACACTGAAATAATGCCTTGAAACAAATGAGAACAGAAATACAATGAAAAAACTCTGGGACAGAGCAAAAGCAGTACTTGGAGAGTAGTTACATAGTAACTGAACACATTAATAAAGCAAAAAAATTAAAATAAACACCTTAACGCATGAGCTACAAAAATTGGGAAAAATCCAGCAAAACTGACCATTTGATATCAGAAAAAAATTACTTTGTTATTATTATAGTTTTGCATACTTTTCTGTATGTGAAATCGAGGATGGATAAATCTACAGTGTAATTAGATTAATGATAGCTTGGGGACATGGCAGGTGAGGGGGAGGAGTGAGAACTACTAACAATGAATACAAGCAAGAAAGACATGCCCTAAAATTGATTGTGGTGATGATTGTCTAACTCTTCTTCATATGATTGAACTATTAGATTGCATAATATGCGAATTCTATGCCAATAAAACTTTTCAAGAAATAAATAAAAACTAGGGATAATTCGAGGTTGAGAAGCACTATGCAGCACTTTAGAGAGGTTTTATCTTTGCAGCTGGCATGTACCTGTGAGTGATTTCAGCATTCGTTCGGTGTATAAAATTAGTGAAGTCAGCTTTTCTGTGAAGCGTTGTTACGCTGGAATCCACAAAGTCCAAAGGACACTGCACTAGTGACCTTCATATTATTGACTCTCTTTTAGCCTATGACTCCAAAACATTTTCCCATCATACGTGACGTAAAAGTGGTGTGGAAATGGCATCTGACCTCCTTTAATTTCAAGAGGAGGAGGGAGAGTCAAGAGAACTCATGCCTCGACACCCAGATATTTTTACCAATTCTGACACCAACTGTCTCCTCCATGGCACCAACTCTGCTTCTCTGCAGGGTTTGCAGATTTATTGCAGTGACCACACAGAACTCACAGACCATCACCCCACTTGTGGAATGTATTCAGAAAGCAACAAGTTAATTAAGGTTCAGAAACATTCGGGATACAGGTCTTCCAATCAGACAGCCTTTTCTTAGCACAACAGCCCAGAGGCACTGTCTCACAGCTCAAATAAGTGTCACAAAGCCATTTCAGCTTTGCTACTCCACTGATTACGCCAATAAACCTTGGCTCACAGTGGGTCAGCAAATCTACCTCTTTTTGAGGCACCCCACTCCACCAGCAAATCTCCTTCACAGAGGCACTCAGCTTCTCAATCCAGGGACCATCAAGCCCATCTCTCTGCCTCATGCCAGTCCCTTGATTCCACTGTCTCCCCTACTGCCATTTTTCCTGGGGCTGCTTCTCACCCCCTAGTCCACCTATGGAGTCCCAACGCTCTTTCCTAAATTGAAGAGGTGCCACACAGGGATCTCCCATCAAGAGGAGGTGCCCCATTTCTGACTCTTCTTTCCTGATCGTAGTGAGATTGCCTTTGCACTGGGGATGATTCAGGCCTAGCAGCTTGGCAAAACAGCTTGGCCAGCCACATGAGGCTCCATATACTTCATGTGCACCCCCCCAAGAATGCCATTTCCCTTATTTGCATTCTTAGCAAATTGCATAATCCGCTGAGTGGGCCACAAGGACTTCCTATTGACAAGGACAGAGAAAGTGCCCTGACCGAGGTCACGGATGAGGTAGCACCTACTGGAAAAACACTGAAGCTATGAGCTTGCCACGCAGAACCCCTGCCCAAGAAGGACTTCGTTGGACCCCAGCCAACCAGGGACAACTGCCATTGAAACAAGATCCCAAAGCATCCCTCAACTCCACAGCCCCTGCCAGCTCTGGACCTGTCTCACTACTTTTGCCGGGTAGCGCCAACCAGGTGGGGGCCTGTCCCCAGCGTACCCTAACTTTACTGCTCGGTAAATCTGCTGTGCTGTTGCCTCATACCAGTTGCTTGGACTCTATCTTTGCTGCTGCCGCTCTTTTCCAGAAACCAGCTACACCAGAATCTGCCTTAGAAAGAGGTCACCGTGCTCTAACAGTACTTGCCATCCAGGTATTTGGAGGTCATGATAGACGATAGCTACACGGACCATATTAAGGAATCCAGAATCCTACCCATATGTTGTAGTAAGATGGGACTTTCTACTCTTGCAAAGAATTAGTTTCAGAAATGTCTAGGGGCACTCCATTCTTTCCTATAGGAATGCTATGAGATGGAATCAAGTTGATGGCATTTGGGGACTTGTTGTTTGTTTTTGTTTGTTTGCTTGGTTTTTGTTTTTTGTTTTTCTACTCAAAGAAGCACATCCAATCGTGATATGATTCCTTGGATAACATTCTATCTTCTTTAATTATTCGAATAATTAATAAGTTTTTATAGGCTAGGCACTATTTTTTATGAACTATTTGGACTCCTCTTACAAATGATGGGAATAAAGCAATGCTTTCTGACAATGAGCTTGACTATGATAATTGCCTATGATAGTCCCAGATAGTTCATTAGGCAGCATGATATATTTTTTTAATTAAAAATCATTTTATTAAGGGCTCGTACATCATTTTTTACAATACATAAATAAACATACTGTGCCAAGCACCTTCGCATGTCCGCTGCTATTATCATTCTCCAAACATTGACCTTTTCCCTTGAGCCCTTGGTATCGGCTTTTCCATCCTTTCCCCTCTTCCCCAGCTCTCCCTTCCCCATCAACCCTCAATACTTTATAAATTATTATTGTTATGTCATATCTTAGACTGCCCGACATCTCCTTCAACCCACTCCTTTGATGCCTGTCCTCCAGATAGAAGGTTATGTGTAGATCCTTGCAGTTGCAGTCTCTCTCCCCCACCTTCTCTCCACCCTTCCAGCATCTCCAATCTAACCACTGGCCCGAAGGGGTTCATCCATCTTGGTTTCCCCATATCCTCAGCTCCCCTCTATACTAGTGTACCTTCTCCAGTCCATCTGGATTTGTAAGGTAGAGTTGGGACCATGATGGTTGGGGGGGTTGCGGGGGTGGAGGAAGGCTTCAGGAACTAGAGGAAACTTGTATGCATCATCACTGCCTGGCTGTACCTTGACTGGTCTGTCTCCTCCCCATGACTCCCCTGTAAAGGGGTGACCAATTACCCACCAGTGTGTCTTAAGTCCCCACCCTGCTCTCCCCCTCATTCGTAATGATGTGATTCTTGTTCTTTGATGCTCGATACCTGCTTCATTCAGCCCCTCTTGATCACACATGCTGGTGTGCTTCTTCCATGTGGGTTTTGCTAATTTTGCGCTGAATGGCGACTCGATTATCTTCAAGTCTTTGAGACTCCAGACATTCAATCATTTGGTAGCTGGGCACCATCGTTTCTTCTACTCTGTTTGCTTCTGTATCCATTTGTCTTCAGTGATATCAGGAGTCAATTGGTCCATTGATTTTGATTTTTGTTCTTTGATGCCTGATACCTAATTGTTTCAGCACCTCATGATCACACAGGCAAGTGAGCTTCTTTTATGGTGGGTTTTGTTGCTCCTGAGCTAGATGGCTGCTTATTTATGCTCAAGCCTTTAAGATCCCAGATGCTCTTATCTTTTGATAGCTGGACACCATCAGCTTTCTTCACCACTCTTGCTCATGCTCCCACATGTCCTCAGTGGGCACCTTGGGGATGTGTGCACACAGTGATATGTGTCGTTTTCTCTTCCCCCCTCCCCCCATTTGATGTCTATTGCCTAGACCTTTCACCACTGTGTGGCCACACTGGCTGTTGTGCTTCTTCTATGTGGGTGTGTTCTCTTCTCAAGTAAATGGTCTATTGTTTATCTTCAGGCTTTTAAGACCCCAGAAGATATAACCTTTGATAGCTGGGCACCATCAGCTTTCTTCACCACATTTGCTTATGCACCCATTTTACTTCAGTGATCATGTTGGGCCAGTGAGCCTTGTAGGATACCAGATTCATAGAACAAAGTGTTCTTGCATTGAGGGAGCACCAGGGTGAGGGCCCAAGGTCCACTTACTACCCTAGTATTTGATCTAAAGATATGTTCTTAAATTTATTCCCACCTTATAATAGATAGTTGTATTTATGTATGGCCATACCTATGCTTAGACCTCTGCAAGTGCCCTTTTAGGCAGCATGATATTATATATTATATTATATGTTATAAGATATATTATATTATATTATTATCTTATTATAGTAATATATAATATTATATATTATAAGAAACTTTATAAACATGCTGGTAGACTGATAGGTAAAATGATTACTTCTAGGGGCTGATTACACCGGGGCTGAGCCCCGGTGGCGTAGTGGTTGTGCGTGGGACTACGGCCCACTGGGACGGAGGTTCAATTCCAGCAGTGGGGCTGGACCTCCTACTCCCACCACCGGAGAGCAGTGATGCCCCCCCCCAAAAAAAAATAACTAAAACCTAAAAAATGATTACTCCTTTGACAGTAAATTCAAACATTTTTCTTCTTATTCAAACCTTTATCCAACTTTACTTTTAGTAGCATACATAAAATTCCTTTGTATTATTTGCTCACAAATTTCCCCCACCCTCTGTAACAGAATGAGAAGATATTACAGCACTATTTTCCTAGCTATGTGATAATTTTCAAATCTCATTTTCTTATAAAATACAAATCTAAGGGAAATTGCAATTTATAAAGTAGCCACATATGAAAAAAAAAATGTTGAGAGGAGTCAAAAGGGCTTTCACCCATGTCGCCTGTTTTTACATTGGAAAATTAAGAGACAAGGAGGTCAATATTGGGAGGCCAGGTGCTAGAAAGGACATTCAAGTATATAAGGGTTTGTGGTTCAGAGTGCCCCCTGAAATTACTGAGATGGTGTAAGTTCAGCGTGTCTGCCTCTCTGCTCATCCCTTCCCAGGTTCAGTGGAATGGCATCCAACACGCTTTCCTGTGTCTGAGATCTGAGACCTGTCATGTACAGTAATTTCCTGACTGCTGTCTAAAGGTGGTCATACCCTCTGAGAACTAGTCACAGAGTTTGCACTGGAGTTCCCCTCTCTGCTACCCTTCCTGCTCCTGCTTTGAATCTCCCCTCACCAGCCAGGAAGAGAATGACTACATCAGCATCCCTTTTTCCTCTCACCCCAGCTACATGCCTTCCAGTGTGGGTAATGATGATGAAGACACTAATTTTCTGAAATTAGAGGACCCCTCAGATATTTACCCTGGCAGAATGCAGATCCCCAGAGCACAGCCTGCAGAGCTGTGCAGCAGAGAGTTGGGAGTGGCACAGGAGGGCAGCTGGGAGAATTCAGATCCAGCGGACCCCAAACCCAAACTGGTCCTTCTTCCCTGGGGGACAGAGCAGTGCAGCCCTGATCCTAGGGCACAAGGTTGGATATATAGCCCATCCCCAAGGGGGATGAATAGCAGAAATGTGGGTGAAGAGAGTCCATGGACAGTATAAGACACGAGAGAGCAGCAATAATAGATCATTGATCAAGGATTCACGAGGGTGGGGGAGGGAGAGGAAAACACAGGAGGTGATGCCAAGGGCTCAAATAGAAAGAAAATGTCTTGAAAATGTTGATGGCAACATTTGGACACATGTGCTTAATACAGTTGAACAATAGACTGTCAGAAGATTTGTAAGAGCCCCCAATAAAATAATTTTTAAACCCCAAAACTTTTTAAATGTTTGCATTCTGAGGTTGGATTCCTTCGTGTAACATTGCAAACACTGGGTGCCCTTACTCTGACTACCTTCTGAACAGAAGTCCTCAATAATAACCTATATTTACCTGGGGGTTATAAGTAAGAAAAAGACAACTTGATGTTGTGTAGCAACCTATTATAAAGGGACCTTCTGTTCTAAGTCCAGCTAATTAAAGGTCTGCACTCTCCCTTTCACAATTTACAGGATCAGTGAGGGAAAGTGGTAGATTTAACATGCCCATTACACATGCCAACCACCACAATATCTAGTACCTATTGAGAGGTTTATGAGATGTGAGGCTGAGAGGGGCAGACATATCACTTCCAAACATCGCCAGAACTGAGTCACCACTTCCACAGATGTCCACAGGCCTCCAGGAAAGGCCCTGAGCCACATGTATACTCGTCTTCAGTAGTTAAAGGGTTAATGGGGAAATGGGGTGTACAGTATGGACTCCATCTCCCCTAAGCACTATTTTCTTCATAACAAGTTTTCCTATTTTCATTTTATTTCAGAGCATTGCAGGCCACAAAAAAATTACCTAGGGGGCTCCATGTGTCCCATGAGCTGCCAGTTTGACACCCTGATATAGACAATTAGCTCCGTTAAAAATTGGTTCTTTGAAAAGCACACCAGCCTGTGTGGTCACAAGATGTCGAATGGATCAGGTATCAGACATCAAAGAATAAAATATCAAATCATTGTGAACTAGGGGGATTGTGGAGTGGGGACCCAAAGCTCATCTGTAGGCAACTGGATATACCCTTACAGAAGGGTTGCAGGAAGTACACAAGCCAATCAGGGTGCAGTGTAGCAACACTGAAACATACAACTTTCCTCTATTTCTTAAACACTTCCTTCTCCCTTCCCCCTACCCCCCCAACTATCATGATCCCAATTCTACCTTACAAATCCAGCTAGACCAGAGGTTGTGCATTGCTACAGATAGGAACTGGAAGCATAGGGAATTTAGGACAGATGATCCCTTCAGTACCAGTGGTAAGAATGGAGACACTCAGAAGGGGGAGGAAAGGTGGGATAGATAGGGGAACAAAATACAAGGATCTAGATATAACCCCCTCTCTGGGGGATGGACAACAGAAAAGTGGGTGAAGGGAGACATCGGACAGTGTAAGATATGGCAACATAATAATAATTTTAAAATTATCAAGGGTTCCTGAAGGAAGGATGTGAGGGGAGGGGTGGGAAAAAATGAAGAGGTAGTAACAAGGGCTCAAGTGTAAAGCGAGTGTTTTGAGAATGATAGGGAAACAAATGTACACATGTGCTTCACACAATGGAGGTATGTAGGGGTTGTGATAAGAATTGCCCGAGTCACCAATAAAATGATTTTTAAAATGGTTCTTCAAAAAGATTAACAGAATCGACAAACTATTGGCAGAACTAAGGAGTGCTAGGAAGGAGCAGACATCAATACCCAGGTTGAGGGATGAAATGAAAATGACAACGGACGGACCCCAACTCAATTTAAAAACGATTGACACAGTACTACCAAGGACTGGACTCCAAGGATTGCAAGACATTGGAAGACGTGGGCAACTATCTTAAAAAACATTCCCTCCCCCAGATGATCCCAAATAGACATCAAGAACTTGAACAGACTCATAGCAAAAGAAGAACTAGATAAGGTTATCAAGGAACTACCAACTACAAAGAGCCCTGGCCCAGATGGTTTCACAGGCGAATTCTACCAAGCCTTCAGGGAAGAGCTGATACCAATACTGCACAAGTTCTCCCAGAACATAGAAAAGGACAGCAAACTCCCACACATGTTCTAGAAAGCTAGTATAACACTGATACACACACCAAGCAAGGATCTGATAAGAATAGAGAACTACAGGCTGATGTCTCTAATGAACATAGATGCAAAAATCCTTAACAAAATATTGATCCATAGAATATGGAAATATTCCAAGAGAATACTCTATCACGACCAAGTGGGATTCATACCAGGAATGCGAGGTTGGTTCAACATTTGAAGATTCAATTATCCACCCCATTGAGAAGAAAAGGGACAAGGATCACCTTATAATATCAATAGATGCAGAAAAAACACTCAACAACATTCAATACCCATTCCAAATTAAGACACTCAAGATGATAGAACTGGAAGGAAATTACCTCAATATAATTAAAGCTATATATGAAAATCCAACAGCTAGCATTATAACCATGAGAAAAGAATTAAAAAGTCCCAGACAAAGATGTCCTTTGTCCTCACTTTTATTCAACTAGTCCTGGAAGTCCTGGGTAATAATATAAGGCAACAAAAGAATAGCAGAGGTTTCCCTCTAGGGAAAGAAGTAAGATTGCTATTATTTGCAGATGATATGATCACATATATAGAAAACTCCAAAGACTCCACAGTAGGATTGCTGAAAGCGATAGAGAAACATGGTAGAGTGCCAGGATACAAGATCAACAAGCAGAAGTCAACTAGGTTGCTGTATACAACTGATGGGGTTGCAGGAAAAGATGTCAAGAAGGTAGTACCCTTCACAATAGCCACGCATAAATTGAAATATCTAGGGATATACCTGACGAAAAAAAATTTAAAAATATGTCCGAGGGAAATTATAAAACAATATAAGAAACCAAAAGGGCCCTCACAAACAGAATAATAGTCCATGCTTGTAGATCGGTAGACACAATACTGTAAAGATATCAATCCAACCTAAGGTCCTATATAAGTTTAATGCAATCCCAATACAAATATCAGCATCATTTTCAAAGAAATGGGAAAACTGGCCACCAACTTTGTATGGAAAGGGAATGACCCCAAAATGGACAAAGAACTGCTCAGGACGAAACTTATTATACAGCCACAGTTGTGAAAACAGCATGGAACTGGCATAATGATAGATTCTCAAACCCATGGATAAGAACAGAATATTCAGAAATCAAAGCAGCAGAATACAGATAACTGGTCTTTGATAAGTGCCCCCCCCCCAAAAAAAAGAAATTCAAATGGGAAACAGATGCCCTCTTTAACAAATGGTGTTAAAAAAAACTGGATTTCAACCTGAAGAAAAATAACCAAGACTTTTACCTCATTCCTCACACAAGGACAAATTTAAGGAGGATCATAGACCTAGAGGTAAAACCCAAAACTATCAGGCTCATCAATGAAAAAATAGGGACAAAGCTAAGAACCTTAATGCAGGGAATACATGGACTATCAACAATAATAAAAGATGCTCTCCTAGAGGAAGAAAATAGGTGTTGGGACATCTAGAGATAAAACACATGTGCATCAAAAGACTTCATCAAAAGAGTAATGAGAGAGCCCACAGACTGGAAAAAGTTAATGACATATCAGGCAAAGGTCTTATTTCTAAAATCCACAGAACCCTGCAACTTTACAATAAGGAAAACAAGACTAGCCCCCTGGGGAGGTGGGAACATGAACAGAAGAAAGAAGCCTGAGGAGAGGAGGAAGCCTGAATGGACAGTAAACAGATGAGAAAATGTTCCTGATCATTAGCCATCCAGGAAACATAAATCAAAACAACCACGAGATACCACCCAAACTCCAGAAATATAGCCCAATGTAAGAAAATAGAAAACAACAAATGTTGGAGGGGGTGTGGTGAAAAAGGAACTCTCCTTCACTGCTGGTGGTCTTCTGGATACATACAGTAACTGTGGAAAGAGATTTGGCAATACCTCAAGGAGACGGAAATAAAATTCCCTTATGACCCAGTGTGGTAGTTACATAATCTGTTGTCAATTTGAGACTGAAGAGTGAAAGGGTGACATTTAACCTGTCTCTCAGGTTAATGATCTCGATGACTTCATTTGGAAGAGTGAAGGAGATAAATGGTTCTCTGGATGCAGAACTCCCCGTGAGACATTTCTGCAGACAAGACACATGGAACCAGTCTAGATCCCAGAAGCTGATGGAGTCACACGGAGATGCCTGCCAGTGCTGAGATGCTTCCACTGTCACTGTCCCCAAGACTCTCCACCCATGGGCCTGTGATCACCCAGCATCATTGCATGTATTGCATGAGTCTGAAGAGCACTTTGTTGATTGGTATCGGACATATGGGTTAATATTAGACTTATGCACTTGATCTGGACTGGGATGAAATGTTTTCTCAATATCCAATTGCACTCTTATATATAAAGCTTTTTTATACAAACATATGAGTCTCCCTGGAGGTGTATCTTTAGTCCACCTGACTAACACACCCAGCAATTCCATTACAGAGGGTATACCCAGAAGAAATAAGAAACACACTACAATTAGACATCTATGCTCCAATGTTCATCTATTCACAGTTCACAATTGCAGAGAAGTCAGAACGAACACAGTGATGCATGCCACCTTAATAAAGAAAAGAGGGGGAATATTAAAAAGTTGTAGACAGCAATAGTGTGGAAAGACATTCCCCCAGCCCATTTTCCTTTATGGCCTACAGAGGGGTGGGGGAAGGAAAAAATATGGCAATGGAAGAACCAGGCATAAATCCACCAAGGAGAGGGTATTGTTTATGTCTCCACAGGAAAGGGAGAGAGAGAGAGAGAGAGAGAGAGAGAGAGAGCAAACTTTGAGGACAATGCTTCTGCTTGAGGTCTGCAGAGAGGGGTGCAGGGCCGGCCCTAGGTCAAAACATGGTATCGGACATATGACATCCCCTCCTTCAATGACGGTGCTTCAGAGGACAATACTGAAGGTACAGTTTGGAGAAGCACAGCCTACATGGGGGCAAGCCAACAGGGACGTGCCACAGACCAGCAATTGGAGCAAAGACAGGAAGTCCCTATGGAATCTCCATCCCAGATGTCTAGCCGGAGGTCAGCGCTTGGCACCTTAATTGAAGTGGTTGGGGGATATCCACAAGGGAGTATTTGCTCTGAGAGTTTATGGTATAAAGGCGTGGAGGTGGGACACTAGGTGGCTCCAGTCTTTATTGCAGGAAGAGCAATCAGGTCTTGTAGAAGGCAGGTCAGTAGGACATGAACACTGAGGACTAAAAGGATCTAAGTGTTGTTAGGCAAGGGAGTCCTGGGAGATGGATCCTTGAAAGGAAGGGGAATGGACTGGTGACTTTTATCAGCACCTGTTCACTGTTTAACAGAGGGACGCTCATCTACTTGGGATCAGGACCATAATTAGACATGTAATTCTTTGCATGGGTTCTTCTTATTTTGCTTTTGTTTCTTTTCTTTCTCTTTTGGTGTCTATCTATAGAAGATAGGCAGGATAAATAGTCCTAAGGAGATGGCAATGAGACTGAAGGTTGGTGGGGGGGCATGGGGAGGTTATAGGAGAGAAGAAGGTGGTGGGAGGGGAGTGATGGGCAAATAATGACAGGACAGGGGAAGAGCAAGTAATCTAAAGTTGATGGTGAGGAGAAATTAGCATTCCCAGTTGTGTTTGGTCAATAAAAATATACCCAAGAGAAATTATTGAAAGGAGAATGATGGATGCACATGACAGTGGTGCAGGAGGAAAGAAGAAAGAAAAAGAGGAAAGAATAAGAAAGTAAAAATTACATCTATAAGTAGAAATATAGATATGTAGACATGTATACATATAAAATATATACGCACACATACAAAATATATAAAGATAGGTCTATTTGTCTATGTATGTATGCATATGTACATACAACAAGGAAGCAGATGGACTTCGGACCTCTACTTAAATCTTGTACAAGAGCGGTTTGTTCTAATGTGGCATTGTATGATGCTCACCTTCTGGACACATCGGTGAAACAGAATGGGTGCATAACCAAATATGGTGAAGAAAGCTGATGGTGCCTGGTTATTAAAAGATATAGTTTCTGGGTTTTTAAATGCTTGAGGTTAAACAAGTAGCCATCTAGCAGGGAAGCAAAACGCACATGGAAAAAGCATACCAGCCTGTGTGATCATGAAGTATCAACGGGAATAGATATCAGAAGTTTAAAAACAAGCAATCAGATTGATGTGCAGGAGTGTAGTCAAATTGGAGGCCCCAAACCCACCGTTAGGAAAATTGGGCAATCCTTCAGTAGAGTTACATGGAAGGGCTGATATATTCAGGGTGCTGTATAACACTGATGAAACACATAAATATCTTCTAGCTTTTAAATATTTTTCCCCCTTCTATTATGGTCTTAGTTTCCCTTCATTAACCTTGTGTATGTTCCTTTGGATAATTAAGATCAATGGGTGCATGAAACCTAAGTAATGGGAGTAATGACTCCCTGAGAGTACAGGAAGAGGTGTGGTGAATCAATAGCAATGATGACTGTATAACGCCACTCAAGGGAGACAAATAACAGAATTGTAGGTGAACAGATACATCAGATGTGTAAGATATGACAAAATAAAAATAATAATAGCATATCACATAATAAAGTGGTTCCTGGGGAGAGGGGGAGAGTATAAAGGAGAGCTGATATCAAGTGTTTTGTAAATTATGGTGACAGCAACTGTACAATTATGCTTGATCTAAATGATTGTTATAATATCTATAACAGCTCTCAATAAAATGATTTTTTAATATTGATTTGGTATCCTCAAGTTGGAAGAGGAAGGCAGAGATACCTTTGTTAGAAGTTAGAAATCAGGAGACCAGTGGGTAGATCTGGGGCCTCTGGAACTTGGGGAGTTTTCAAGGCTGTGAGTGACCCTTCTTTAAAATAAATAAACTAATTACATATGTTTCCAAAAAAAAAGAAGTTAAAAATCAGCTACCACTGAGTCTGTTCTAATGGTTGAAGGCTACTCTATCTGTGTCAAAGTAGAACTGTCCTTTATAGGATTCTCAATGGCTGGTTTTTGAAAGCAGATCATCAGGTCTCTCTTCAACGACCTGTGTGTGGGGTCAAACCTCCCCCCTTTGGGTTTGCAGCTAAGCACAGTAACTGTCTTCCTGGGGCTTATGAAGGATGTTAACCAGAAAAACTTGCTGCCGGAATTAATGTTGACTCATACTGACCCTCTGTAGGTTTCCCAGACTTACTGTTTATGGGAGTAAAATGAGCATCTGATTGGGTCAAACTGCGGAGCATGTGGATCGCAGCATTACTGGAAATGATAACTTTTTGAGAATTTCTTCAGAATTAGAAGATTTGCTTCTTCTTTTTTCATTCTTACACTGTTGAAGTTGATTGAATAGAGTCTTGTTTCGTTTGATGAACTTGGTTTGCTCAATAATTGTGTATTCATTCAACCAGCCCCTTTGTACATTCCAGCCTCTGCCTGGAATGTTCTGTATTGACTTGCCAGCTCTCTCACTGTGCCAGAGCAAAGAGTATTAAGATCTAAAATTCAATTAAAAGTACCCCATGACCACTTTCTAAACAGCTTGTTTATTCCCCTTGCTACATTTACCACTACTTGAAACTAACTGGTCTGTTTATTTATAAATGTTTGTGGAGTGGAATAGGAGGGAAAAAAGATAGAATCAAGATGACTGCTAGCCTCTCTCAATGAAATTGAACAACAGAATTGTATGGAAATAGATGTATTGGATTGTGTAAGATATGGCAAATTAAAAGTATTATAGGGTAGAAGAAAGAATTCTGGGGAGGGGGGCTCAAGGGGACATTAAGGGCAGTTGATAACAAGGCATTCAAGTAGAAAGAAAATGTTTTGAAACTGATTGTGATAGCAATTGTACAATACCGATTGATGTGATTGAACTATGAAATGTTATAATAGCAAGAGCTCCCAATAAAATAATTTAAAAGTTTTTAAAGAAGGAAGTAGAATGGCCAGGGAAGTGGGTATAGGGACACATTGAACAATGTATGAAATGACAAAATATTCATAATTTGTAAGTTATTAAGGGTTCATGGGGAAGGGGGAGTGGGGAGGGAAGGGAAATATGGGTAGCTGACACTGGGGGGTAAAAGGAGGGTGTTTTGAGAATGATGATGGCAGCAAATGTACAAGTGTGGTCTGCATACAATTGATGTATTATTGATCGTGCTACAAGTTGTATGAGCCCCCAATAAAATGATCTATTAGAAAAAGTGAAATGTCAGTTGATGACAAACCTTGTTCTGGACGCTCATCGACTTCCTGAGTGGACCAAAATATTGACTCATAGTACACTTGGAGTTCCACCAGGCCAGACTGTTAATCAAGATTTCTATTTAGAGTTTCTGAAAGGATAGTGTAATGGTGTGCAACAAAAAAAATCTGATTTGTGGCAGATGGGGGACTTGTTTTGCCACCACAAGAGTGCATGAATGTATGCATGGAGAAGTGGAAAATACTCAATGTCTCTTAGAATATTTCTCATGGAATCATTCTGTTATAAAATAACTTATGAGAGGGTACACCCCTTCCCTGAACTGGAATTTTTTTTCAAAGCTATGTTTTAAATTTTTTCCTTGTTAACCAAAACAACACTAGCGCCTTCAAAGTAGTCTCCATTACACTTAATACATTTGTCAAATATGACCATTATATCCTTTAGGTTTGGAACTGAATTCAGTCCTATGTCTTGATTTTCAGCCAAACAATTAGAAAAATTGGAAATGACATATCAATTAGAGGAATAATATTAGAAAGATACACCTTCCTGATATAATTGCTGAAGACACATGTGTGCATAAGCAAATGTGGTGAAGACAGGTGATGATGCCAAGCTATCAAAAGATATAGGATCTGGGATTTTAAAGGCTTGAAGGTAAACAAGCGGCCATCTAGCTCAGAAGCAACAAAACCAACATAGAAGAAGCACATCAGCCTGTGTGACCACAAGGGAAGGGATCAGGCATCAAAGAACTAAAAATTGCATCATTATAAATGAGGGGGGAACAGATTGGGGACCCAAAGCCCATCTGTAGGTAAAACGGGTGGCGGGGAGGAGACCAGGGTACAATGTAGCAACGATGAAACATGCAACTTTCCTCTAATTCTTAAAAACTTCCTCCCCACCCCCACCCCTGCCCCCACACTCATGATCTCAATTCTACCTTAAAAATCTGGCTAGACAAAAGGATGTACACTGGTGCAGATAGGAACTGGAAACACAGGGAATCCAGAACAGAAGATCCCTTCAGGATCTGTGGTGAGAGTGGCGATACTGGAAGGGTGGAGGGAAGTTGGGTTAGAAAGAGAAAACTGATTGTAAGGATCTACATATAACCTTCTTCCTGGGGTAAGGACAACAGGGTGTAGGTGAAGGGAAATATCAGATAGTGTACGATATGACAAGATAATAATAATAATTTATAAAGACTGAGTCCCAGTAGCATAGTGGTTGAGTGTGGGACTGCGGCCGACTGGCTTGGCGGTTCAAATCCCGCAGCAGCAAGGTTGGGTCTCCCACTCCTACCAGAGGGCAGTGATGCCTAAAAAAAAAAAAAATTAATTAAAAAATAAATTAAAATAAATAAATAATAATTTATAAATTATTAAGGGTTCATGAAAAATGAGGAGGGAAGGGAAAAAATGAGGAGCTAATATCAAGGGTTTAAGCAGAAAGCAAATGTTTTGAAAATGATGGTGGCAACAGATGTACAAATGTCCCTGGCATGCAATGGATGGGTGGATGGATTGTGATAAGAGTTATAAGAACCCCCCCCAATAAAATGATTTTTGAAAAAGAAAAGAAGGATACACACCTCAAAATAATCAACTCTTTGAGATGAAAAGTTCAGAGAGGTTAGGGGAAAAGGAGCAGTAGAAACAAAACACACGGGGAGAAAGGGGAATATGATGTTACATTGTGAGAATTGCAGTCAATGTTATGGGGTTAAAGTGTGTACAAACTGAATGGGAAACTGCTCTTCTCTGCAAACCTTCACTCTACAACACATGGGGGCCTGGAAGGAGGGAGAACGTTTTGAGAGTGATGATGGCAATGGGTGTGTAAAAGTGGCCTGCACACAACTGATGTTGTTAGGGATTGTGATGGGAGTTGTATGGGCCCCCCCCCAATAAATTGATTCATTAAAAAAAGGGGGGGAGGGGAAAGGGGAGTTTTTTTTTTTTTTAAGAGGAGCTTGTACCAAGGGCTCAAGTGGAAAATGTTGGGAAATGTATGTGGAAATGTGTGCAAATGTGCTTACTACAAATGATGTACTGAATGTCGTAGTAGCTGTAAGAGCCCCCAATAAATTTTTTTTAATTAAAAAAATTTTTAAAAAAAGCAGAACAACAAAAACCCATTCCAATTGAGTTGATTCTGATTCGTTGGAATTATATAGCAGAATGCAACTGCTGTGATAGGCTGAGCTTTCTAGAGAAACAAACCGGTGACACTTGTATGTGTATGATATGTAATTTTATTTCGAAAAGGCATTTATTATCAAGAAAGTGCCCAACTCAGTTCAACTCAAGTACAGGAGGCTGGTGCTCCCCGGAGCCCTCTCCAGATGCACGCAGCAGCCAGAAGTTGTAGCAGAAAAATGATGCAGGCTGCTGTGTGATCACAGGTCCGTGGGTGCAGAATCCAGTGGATCCAAGATGCACAGGGACATGCCAGGGGTTCCACAGCTCTTTATGGATTGGAAGCCCCAGATGTCAGACACAGGACCCCGTCAAGCAGGAAGGTGACTTGAGAGAGAAAGAGACAGAGAGAGTTCTTGCCAGTGTCTCAAAATAGTCCACACCGCCAAGGAGATTTAATCCAGCTGGGACCTGATTGATAGGTTGGACTCCACCCTTACCTTCCCAAATGTAGCACATTGGCACAAACCATCACAACTGCTCCCTGTGATCGCCAAATCTGTAAATCTTTAAGGGAGCAAACAGCTTTATCTTCCTCCTGTGAAACAGACATGGGGTTTCAATTACTGATCTTCTAGTCAAAAGCTTTCTGCCACCAGACTCCTTTTGTATAAAATTACATTAAGAAAATATAAATCCTCATGAAATAGATAGCTTTCTAGGAAATTATAACTCACCAAAATTGGTTCGAGTCAGAAAAATAATTTTAAATGGAAGATTTTGAAAAAGAAATCATCTCAAAGTGTTCTTTGTGTAGACAGTTACGGATAATGTCATTCAAACTTTTGTGTGTGTGTGTCTGGCATCCCTGCCCTGGTGGGAGTAGGAGGCCCAGCCTTGCTCCTGCAGAGATGTTGCTGGACTTGAACTATCAACCCTGTGGGCCGCAGTCCCGCACACAACCACTGGGCCACCAGGGCTCAGCCATCATTCAAACTTTTAAGGAAAAAATAATTCCTAAATTAAACTGTTCCAGAGTTAACAAAATGGATGCTTTCAAAAAATTAAATGAATCTAGTAGAACACCTGAAATTAAATATAAATGTGCTTATAAATTAAACATACATATGAATAAAAAGGCTTTAGTAAAGCAATTCTAGCATTCTTTTTAAATGATTACAAAATTGAAAAAGTAGAACTGTCTGTGGGTTTCTGAGATTGTAACTGTTTATGAGATTTAAAAATCCCATTTTTCTCCTGAGTTGGGGCTGGTGATTTCAAACTTGGTGGGTCACAGTCCAACATATAACCACTATACCACTTAGGGTTCCTAAGAATGACATCAGATGGTGTCATTTAACCTGGCTAAATTTATGGTCATTGCAGCTGCTCTTTGTGTTAGTCTGGGTAGACTGGAGAAGCAAATTCATAGACACTCATAATTTTCTTTGTGGACCAAATTCAAAATCATAAAAAATACCATGGCTGAAGCAGAAAATAAATGTGTGGGAAATGATGATGGCAGCAATGAAGTTTGTCATGTACAAGCATAATCCACAAAGTTTGTCATGTACAGAATTGCCTTTTTATCCTCCCCCTTATGTTTTAATCATTCAGATTTTCGAGTGCCATGTGCCCATTCAACAAGGGTCTGGCCTTGGGAGTTGTAGGAGATGCCTGTTGCATGACAAATGCTCCAATCTTGACCAAAACTGTGAAGCTGTCTGCTTTTAGATGGGTTGGGGTGCCTGTCAATGTTTAACAGGACAATAAATGGCTGACGACATGTCTTTTTGGATGCACCAGTGATGACTGACACCCATAAAAATAACTTACCAATGACAGAGTGAGGACCTGACTTCAGCTTCGCTGCTTCATTGGAAGGACACTCTTGTACTGTATACAATATAATCACTGACTATATTGATAGGCTGCTTTACATCTTTGAATAGTAGAATGAGAGTGAATATTTTGAGAGGTTGAGACGGAGACGCAGGAAGGAGACAGAGCTTAGTTAGGGATGGAATGCACATATATAGACGTTATTGAAGGTAGTGGAGGACTTTGGGGAAGGGAAGGAACAGCACAGAAAGAGACAGACAGGAGCATCTTGAGCTCCTGGACGGTCCCAAGGCCCGAGAATTAGGCCAGGGAGCCCTGCCTGGTGCTGGGATAGTGATATCTATTTATGATTTGAGTTGAAGGCAGATGGATTGTTCTCCGTGCTGCGGTTGCTAGGAAACAGTGCTGGACTGTATCCCACGCAGGTGTGTGTGTGGGAGGGTCATCTTGTCCCTGGGAAGCAATATTAGGGAGCTATGTTCCGTGAGGGAGGTGAGTTTTGGGGTGTGCTGAAGGCAGGTGCAGTGAAGTTCAGGTGCTATGAAGCTTAGTGGACCATCCGTCTTTTTGAAAGGCTGGAATAGTGGGTGCCGGACCCTGGACTCGGCCCAAACACATTTGTTTCCTGAGCAGAGATGTGACAAGTTTGAAAGGGTCGAGAAGAAAGACCCCAGGAAGTCATTATGCCATAACCGGCACTGTCTGTAAAGTAAGAGGGGGTTCCTTCAAGAAGCTTATGAGATGAGACTAAGACACACGGAGTTCATTCTGGGAACTCCCAGAGCTTTCCTGGAGGGTAATGACAACCTAATTTTCCATAAAATTCTGGTCATGCTCTCTGAAAGACTGTAGAAACGTCCAGTTTTTATTTGAGCTGGGGTATATGGCACAATTATGAATGATGGATCATACCCACTCATCTATTGGCAGTGATGCTGCCCTTTAACGATCAGTTGAGCGAATGAAGGGGGGCTTCGTTGGAGGGTCCACACGGGCTGGACAATTGAATGAATGGATCTAAATTAATCAGCATACGCCAATTACCAGATTTCTTCTTAATTACAAATACAGGGAAACTCCAATAGCTGAGTTTCACCCTTCAGCCTTCTCTTATCAGCTCTGGAACCAGCTCACGCAAAGTGTGTGATTTCCCTGTAAGAAGGAAACGCATATCATCGTTGGACTTCCAAGATGTTTTAATGGGTGCAGGCCTCATGAGAGCAGTCCACGGGCCTTCTTCTCCCACCAATAGAGGGCAGTGATGCCAAAAACAACAACAACAACAACAACAACAACAAAAAAACAAGAGCAATCCAGATGAAGAGATGTGAATTTTCTAATCCATAAGTGATATTTAGAATAAAGTGACCAGACTTTAAGAGGGGACCATTGACCAGGGGTGGGGCAGGTGGGGTTCTTGATTAAGAATTTGGTCTATATGGAGCAACAAAAATGTTCATAGAAAGCAAAAATAGTATTGTAATATATTTATTTTAATTTTCAAACACCGTGGGACATCTGGTCACCTTAATTTAGAAGCAACTTCGATTGGAGGAGATCTCCGTGTCGTTTTTTTCCTTGATGCCTCTCCCTTTATATCCAATTTTCCTTTGCTGAAATCAGAGGTAGTGAGCATAACTCCAGGCTTAATTAAATTGACTGCCTTTCAGGTCCTATACCCTATAGATTTTTACGACACTGCCATATTCTTTCCTGGTTAACTTCTAGTCCCTTTATGTTGGAACCAGGAGGCCAGCACAGTTTTGGTCATTTCGAAAAGGATGGCCACTCCTTATGACTATTGTCAATGGCTTCTGGCTGTGACTCTAGCTCCAGAATCTAAAATTCCTGAAAACTTTTTTTCCCCAATTTCTAGTTCCAGATGGGGAGACTTTTGCTTGACCGTGATGGTGTTCCAAAACCCAGAGAAGCTCTTTCCCAAGTGGCGTTTATGTTATTGATAGAGATGTAAGAAATCAAAATGAATTGGCTTAAGCAATCTTCCTTCTTTATAGACCAAGGTACTTTCGATTTAATCACCGGCCCTGGTTTTTTCTTCATAATCCTGATTGATAACTCCAGTAACAATCTGAACACCTTGTGAATTTCGGTTGGACCTTGCTAGTAAATGCCCTACAGTTCTTTTAGGCAGGAGACCCCAAATACCAGTTTTAATAATTTCTGGTTTGATGACAGCTTTTAGCTTGTCTTCTCAACTTCGAATAAATCTAGTATGAATTCCAATTCCTTGAGTACTAAGCCAAATTTCCCTGATCAATGCTGCAGAAGGTCCCTAACTTGGGTTTTAACAAGCTGCTGGAAGTACTCTAACCTTTTCTAAGCTAGTTAACTTTACATCAACAAAGGCTGGCTCTGAAAGTTGATTCTGGACCCACTTTTTGCCACACAATGGTGCCCATAGTCCTTTTGAAAATGGATCTTGGGGCTGAGCTCCGGTGATGTAGTGGTTGCGTGCAGGAATGTGGCCCACTGGTTTGGCGGTTCAAATCCAGCAGTAGCTCTCCAGGAGCAAGGCTGGGCCTCCCACTCCTACCAGAGGGCAGTGATGCCCCCCCCCCAAAAAAAAGAAAATGTCTGATCTTTCCAAAACAAAACATTCTCTTTTAGGTTCGGTTTGTAAATTTTCCTTTTCTTCTGTTTCTCTCTCTTCTTTTGTAAACAAGGAATCTTCTTGGCCTTGTCTTATAGCCTCACTTTTAGTTTTAGAATTAACTTTCTCTAATGCTTTATCATCTTTAAGCCTTCAGAGGCTGCAGTCCCCCAAAGGTAGAGGTTTTGGCCTTGAGGTTTTGTTTAGAATCAGAGACCTTAGCTAACAAACCAATCGCTGCTTCTTCAGATTTTTCTGAAGTTTCATCACCTAATTCAGACTCATTCAAAGAGACTTTTGCTTGCTTTTCTAGATTTGGGTAACTTACATAAGTCTTTTCACTAGAATGATAATCCTCTTTCTCTTCCTCCTTCAGAGGTTCTAAAGCCATCTGGGGTGATCATGTCAACTTCAAGTGTAGGGAGTGTAGGGGTGGAGTCTAGCCTGTCAATCTGGAGATAGTCAATGAGACCTCTGTGTGGGCGTGGCTTTCTCCTGAGAATTCTGGGAAATCTCGCGATATTTCCCAATTGAAGAAGAGAGACTTGACTCAGTTGCTTGGAGATGAAGTACTGAGGAGATGAGATGACAGCATGCTGATAGACTGATTCCTGGAGACTGGAGCAGCCAGAGGAGAAGCCACATCTTTGGGGGCCAGAGAAGCCATGTAGAGACCCCTACCAGCGCTGAGATGCTTCTATTGCCAATGGATACTGCTGATGGATCCTGAGCCCTGGAAACGAGGAGCCATGGGAAGACCCCTGCCAGCACCAGAATGCTTCTACCGTCACTGGATGCACAAGACTCTGCACCCACTGGCCTGTGATTGTCCTGGTGTCATTGCACGTGCTTCGTGAGCTGAAAGGAGACTTTATAGATTGGTTTCAGACTTATGGGCTAATATCGGACTTACGATCTTGGACTGGACTGGGTTGGGATGCTTTCTCAATGTTCCATTCCTCTTGTATATAAACCTTTCCTTTATATCCATATACGTGTTTATGAATTTGTTTTTCTAGTCTATCAGGACCAACACACAGAACCCACAGAAACCATGTCTCCTATCTCTGTATGCTTTCTTTAAGTTTGTACTGACTTCCTACCAAGTTCCTAGATCAAAAGTTTCTTCCTCTGGGAACCATGGATTGTACTTTTTCACGACCTGTATTTTTTCATTACATATCTTTTTATTACTTTTATGCCTCGCTTTTTCATTAAGTGGATGAAAGTAGTACCGTAAATTATCTGTGCAGGGACTGTCTCAACCTTCGCAGAGGAGAGAACAGTCCAGAACTTAGGGTTAGAGCTGGTTTTATAGGCGCAGTGTTTGCAGCTGTCTGCAAGCAAACATGTACACAGAAGCAGATATTGCCGCTAGCCATTGTGCAAGGGTACATAAGCATTTTTGAGAAATGCTGGCTAAGATGGAAAAATGTGCTCAAACTAAAATAGCACACTAGTTCATGTTTCTGCAGGAGCTCAACTGAGTCACATCAGTTCCCATTTCTGCAGGAGCTTGTTTGTGAGTTAGTTGAAAGGGAAGAATTTGCTAACTCAATTTTACAGGATTTTGAGGAGCTTTAGTCAATGGCTTAACTTATGTTCTTAACGTCAAAGGCTTAGTAACAGTGTCAAACTGTGAGGTACCAGCCTCCACCATCAAAGGGGCCCAAGGGGCAGTTGTGTAATTGAGGGGTAAAACTAAAGAGACATCCGACAAGAATGCTCATCTCTCAGTCAGGTGGCCATGATCTCAACAGCCAGGTCCATGCAGAAAGAGAGTGAGAATATATTCCCAACCAAGGGTTATGTACACTCAGGGGATGTGCAAGCCTCCCTAATTACAGGTCACTACATGCATAACACCAAGCGGTTGCACAGAAGGCATATGAATAGCAGGAGGGGAATGAACTAGGGATATACATGCAAGGGTACACACGCAACAGGCAGGGGAGGCACTAGGGGCGTACATGTGACAGGAAGGCACAAATGTAACAAGATGGGTGGACTCTAGAGTCCAGAGGGCAGACGAACCTTGGTCGTCCCTGAGTTGGCTTGACCTTAGTGTCTTTGGATTCTCTTTCAAAAGGGAGTGGGTTCTACTTGGGTGGGACAGATTATAGGGTCTGATTGCTCTAGAGCAGGTGTGTCAGACTGGTGGCCCACATGCCACCTGCGGCCTCCAGGGTAATTTTTTGTGGCCCACCATGCTCTGAAATAAAATTAAAATAGGAAAAAATTGCTATGAAGAAAATAGGGCTTAGGGGAGGTCGAGCATACCGTACATACACTTTCCTTATTGCATTTTATTTCAGAGCATCATGGGCCACAAAAAATTACCTCAGGGCCACCAGTTTTGACACCCCTGCTCTAGATGGCCGATCCCCTTCAGGCGGATAACCTTTAAGCACTTGACTTCCAAGTCTATAGGCATTGACCATGTGTCAGCAAGCAGCACCTTCAATTTAGCATATGGTATGGGGGAACAACCTGGGGGAATAACCTTTCTGTTTCCCACACTCCATAGTTATCAATCTGTCAACT
Organism: Nesogale talazaci; assembly: GCA_004026705.1. Lineage (NCBI taxonomy): Eukaryota > Metazoa > Chordata > Mammalia > Afrosoricida > Tenrecidae > Nesogale > Nesogale talazaci. Next base: position 4,883 of record PVJH01026232.1, on the reverse strand, counting down.
TTCTGCTGATTTGGGCTTTATGTGAACTTTGTGAACCTGGAGAAACTGCCAGCCTAACATCTGACCCAAAGACTTAGGATCTGCCCGGATTTGCCCATTTCTACAAATTTGTGAGTCATTTTGTTTATATAAATTTTCTCTGGTTCCCTTTCTCTGGTTCTGTGTGTGTGTGTGTGTGTGTGTGTGTAAAACCTCCTCAATGCCTATTAAATTTAAATTTCTATGATGGAATAAGAACCGCTCTAGGACCTAGATCTTGCTCATAGTGAAACCATCTCTGTGTTAGCTCCCACGAGTACAACCTGAGAAAGGCTTATGATCAGGCAGTAAAATTGATATTAGGAAGCAGGAGTCAGGGGGCAAAGAGAATGAGACGGAGAGATGTGAGCAATAGGTGGTTGATATACAGTGCCTCCAAAAAATTATCTGAATGAAGGACACGAGGCAAGATCCTATGTCTATCAAGGAGGCTCTAGTGCCTCCTTGTTGATGGTTGTTGAAGAGATCTGGGAGCTTCATAAAACAAAGGTGGTGTTCATGAGTAAGCGGATTTGGTTCCTGTAATGTTGGAGAATGTTGGGTAGAAAATGAAGAGGCATGAGCCTCAGAATTGAGCAAAGATATCATAATGAGAATTGTTATGACTCCCAAGGAGCTGAGCCCCAGTGGCACAATGGTTGTGTGCGGGACTAGGGCCCACAGGGTTGATGGTTCAAATCCAGCAACAACTCTCCAGGAGCAAGGCTGGGTGCTTCCTACTCCCACCAGGGAAATGATGCTGATGGGTGGGGGGGACCATGACTCCCAAGGAACTGCTTATGTCAGCGATCAGATAAATGCCAAAAAAAAACAAAGGAGTAAAATATACTCTGTCCTATGAGTATAACTGAGATGGGTTTGTTTGAGTTTAGATAAAATGTGCTTAAATGTAGGTGAGAAAAAAATTCCCAAGAGACCAGGTAGAGGGAGGAGGACCAAAATAAAAATTCAAGTGCAAGGGCTGAGCCCCGGTGGCGTAGTGGTTGTGTGCGGGACTGTGGCCCACTGGGACGGAGGTTCAATTCCAGCAGTGGGGCTGGGCCTCCTACTCCCACCACCGGAGAGCAGGGATGGCCCCCCAAAAAAAAAATTCAAGTGCAATTTTGGTCTTTGTGGGTCATCTTAATAATTTTTTCCCTGTGTAGCTGACATGTTTTTGCTCTGGGTACTTGGTTTCTTGTCAGGTTGCAACAGGGCTTTATCTTTGTCTTTTTGAAAACTAAAATTCCTTTCGTATAGAGTATTACCCATTCCGTGAATTCAAGGTACCACGTGATAAGTCTTGTGGTGCCCAGACAGTGAGATCTATAATGAACTTTAAGAGCACATGCCAGTAGGTGACTTTTGTGGATATGGTTACTTATTTGGGGTAAACTAGGATTTATTTTTAGTCACCACTTATTATACTAACGCAGGAGAAAAATGAGGTGATGCCTCCAGTAAAGTCTTACAGGGTTATTATAAGATTTCTGAGGCTGTAAAACTTTACAAGGGTTGGAAAAAAACTCAGTGATGGTGGAGATGTCTTTTTTAAATTGAAGAATGCTCTTTAGCCTTGCAAGGAAGATCAACAACCTTAATTAAAAAAAAAATCACTTCGAATTGTGGATATCTACCATACTACATACTTTCAGTATGAGTTCTAGGACTATACATTGAGAAGATAAATGAAATTATAGTAAAGTGACCAGACTTTAAGCAGGTCACCATTGTCGGGGTCTGATTAAAAATTTGGTCTATATGGAGCAACAAAAATTTTCATAGACTGCCAAAATAGTATTGTAATATATTTATCTTAATTTTAAAATGTCGCAGGACATTGTTAAAATTGTTAAAAAGCGGGATGTCTGGTCCCTTTAAATTATAGAGACCTCAAAATGAGAAGAGAAATAGGTGATTATTTTATCCTTGAGTGGTGGGATTTTGTGTATTAGTATCAATATTACTATTATTCAATTCTTCATATTTTGAGGCGCTCTCCAAAATGTCCAATTGAAAGACAGAATCTGGAAAATTCCCCCAAAACACAGCACATATAAATAATTGATCACACGATACACAAATGAACAGTTCTTGATAAGACATTTCATCAACCACACATGAACAATCGCTACTCTCACCCACGACCACACACGTTGGACTATTCAGCTCAACCAGCACTTGAACGACCTTTCCCATAATCCTCTGCGGACGAACTTCCCCCGTGAAGTCCAAGGTTCAAATGGCCGCATCGCAAGACCACGAGAGCCCGCCCCTTGCGCTCAACTAGCCAATCACGAGCGCGCGCCCCAGCGTGGAGCTGCTGATTGGATCAGGGCGGAGGCCTGGGGGCTGGACGGCGTTTGACAGCCTTGGCGGGGGCGTGGCCAGCGCCGCTCAAAAATCCGAGCCCACCGCGCGCAGCACCATGCACCGCGCCCCGCGTTTCCTCGAGCGCCTCGACCGTCTCCTGCGGCCTCCAGCGCCCCCCTCCGCCTCGACCCCCTTTCCTTTGCGGCCACCGAACTCGGCTCGCATGGTAAGCGCAGGCCGCTCGGACCCCGGGGCCGCCCCGCGGTGACCTTCACCGCCGGCCGGCGGGCGGGCAGGCGGGCGGACCTCCACGTTCCTCACCCAGAACTTGGCAGGGGGCTCCGGGCCGGCGCCAGGGCGGCCGCCCCTCCCCTCACGCCCAGGGCGAGCGCGGGGTGAGCCGGGGTCGGGGGGGGGGGGGGCCCTCGGCGGGCGAGGGTCCCGCGAGAGCCGGGGCCTGGCCCGAGGCAGGCGCTGGGGATGCTGGGTCTTTTCCTCGCTGCCTTTCCTTCCTTACTGTGACACGCTCGATCCCATATTCCCGCGGGAAAGAACCCACCCCGGAGCCTGGATTGCGATCCAAGGGAATCTTAGGGAAATCAGAAGACGTTTCCGGTTCCCACAGGGCCCCTCACCCTCGAAGCTGCTGGGGGCTCCGGCCTCCTGCCTTTTGGATTGCTCCCCTGGGCAGCGGGGTGGGCGCTCCCGGTCCACCCCATTGGCTGAATTGAATCCGCCTGGCCCAGGTGGGCCAATCCAGGTACAACGCCCACCTAGGTGTGCCCTCCCCCCCCCTCCGGTCCCGAAGCTCGAACCTCTGGACTTGCGCAATGGACGCCCCAGGCTGTATTTAACCCACCACCCGCTCAGTCGGTTTTCCTCCCGTTTGGAAAAAATAAATAATTTATTTTTGTTGTCAGTAACATACCCAGCAGAATATACGCCCACTTCCACAGTTTCCCCGTGTGAAATTCAGTGATGTGCCTGCCCTTCTTTCAGTTCTGATAACATTCTCACGCTCCTTTAATAATCTCTCTCTCCCCAGGAGCATAAGCTCCAGACCATCTCCATGTAACACCCTTCCTGGCTGCTGATGCCAGTTTGATCCCATCGTTTTCCCTCACTTTTCTAAAACTGAAGCGCGAAAACGTGGGCCTAGGATTGTGAAGGATGTTCGAAGAAATTCCATGGTACCTGTTGTCGTTCCGAGAAGCTTAACAATTTTGAAAAGGCATATTCTTCGTGTTGGGCTGCTAACCCCACAGTAAGAAATCCCCAGTCTCCCTGTGCAAGGAAGACGAGGCTTTCTACTCTGCTTTATGCAGTCAGCCTGGGTTTGAATCGACTCCATAGCCATGAGTGAGAATTAGGGAAATCCTTTTACTCTTGAAGGATTCCTGGTGACCCTGTCTGATAAGCTTCCAAACCACCAATCGCTTCGCAGTAGGTATCATGGAAACCGGATATAGAGTTATTCTGAACCCAGATCTGATGGCAATAAACTTGATATTGACCCCTTCAGTAACTGATGCTTTAGAAAGCATTACTTATTACTATCCACATATTGTTAGTAAGAGTTTAAGAAATTTATGGGAAGACTACAGTTCTCCCCAGCCCACTAAGATGTAATAGGAGTTTCCCCCCTTTTTTTTTGTTGTTCCTTTTTTCTTCTTTTTTCGTTTTTTTCTTTTTTGAGGGACTTTATTTTTTTCAATGATTTTATTGGGGGCTCTTACAGCTCTTAAAACATTCCTTACATCATGTGTATCAAGCATATTTGTATACTTGTTGCCATATTCATTTCCAAATATTTTCTATTTGAGCCCTTATAATGTGAGCTTTTCAACAAGAGATTTTGTTTCAAATAGCCTTCTGCTGCCCAAACTGTTGAGTAAATTTTCTAGGAACCTGTTTGCTCATATAAAATTGAAGTAACTATAAATCAACAAGATTACATTTGGACATGTGAAACTTTCTTGAAAGTGTGTAGCACACCCGGATGCATTGAATTTGATAAGAGGTCTTGCTCGTGTTGAGAAATTCACATAAACCTAGATTTACCTTAAAACTATAACATTTTTAATGGTTTTCATTGGTCCCAACCTACTATCAGAAAATCTATTTATCTGATATATGAATAAGACAATTTTTGCATGCATAGAGCTTAGAGAATGCATTGGGAAATGGTCAATACATAAACAAAGAAATCAAACACAATAAGCACAAAGTGCGGCTGAGCCCTGGTGGTATAGTGGTTGTGAGAAGGACTGCGGTCCACAGGGCTGACGGTTCAAATCCATCAGCAGCTTTCCAGGAGCAAGGCTGTACTTTTTACTCCCACCAGGGCAGTGATGCCACAAAAATAAATAAATAAAATAAAAAACTAAGTACAAAGTATTATTAAGAAAAAATTAATTAGAGTTAGGACTGGGTAAAAACAGAGACATTTTTAAAAAGGAAAAAATATGCAGTGAGACTAAAGCTACCATGAAACTGTCTTCATAGTATTACTGAAAGAGGAGCCCCGCATTTTCAAAAGCCACTTCTTTCCT
>PVJH01026231.1:0-30364 GCA_004026705.1 Nesogale talazaci | reverse complement strand
GAGTGGGGGGTGGCTATGCACACACGAACTCCAAAACTGTGTGACCACAAACTCCCAGGTTCCAGAGAGCAGGGCCGTATTTGAGCTGATAAAGAGAGGGCAGGGCTGAGCGACAAAGAGCCAGAGGCACAGGCTTCTCAGTCTCTGAGGGCACACTCTGAAACAGCCCCTGAAACAGAGGATACTGCCTCCTACACTCTGAGAGGTGGGACCAAAGCCAACTTCGTTCCAAAGCCTGGGGCCATCATTTCTCTCGGGGAGAGAAAATCGGAGCCAAAGCTTCATCATCTCTATGAGGTGGAGACATCGCTTCCTGGGTTTTAAAGGACACAGTCCCCTGCTGACTCCCAGAAAGCAGGATTTGCCAAGGAGGCTCTCCCCTATCGCCTGAGAACTGTCCCAACTCAACCCCCACTGAAGTCCAGGCACCTCTTGGCTCAGTCCTGCCTGGCTCCTCACACCTCTCTCTGGACAGCATTCCTCTCACACCCCTCAGGACATCCCCCACCCTCACCCATTCTTACAGACGATGCCATCCCTCTTCTCAAACTCTGTCCTGCTCAGTCAGTGTGTGGATCTTTTAGCTGCACCAAGAGCCAAGTGTACACTACTCTGAGAAACCAGCTTGCTGCCCCCAATCCTTCAGCTTTTTTCATGAGGATAGAAACAATGGTGGGAATTTCTAGGAGATATTATGAGTTAATCATGCAATTCCTGAGAGAGTTCAAAGAGCTGAAAATGTTATCAAAACAATTACTGTAAGTTCAGCAGATGTGGAAAGGGGTTTTTACAACAGTGAACCTAATCTCAGGTTCACGGGAGAGAAGCTGCCTGTTTCTAATCTATCAAAATGACTATTGTCTACTTGTCTTACCTCTGAAGAAATAATATCCTACTCTTCCATTGAGAAGATGGTTAAGGATAAATCACACAGCCAATGATGCTCAGATAAAAGCAAAGACAATTGCAAGTGAGGACATTTATCAAGAAAAATGTGGAAATATTTTTAACAGTCTTACTGTTTTTTCTGTCAGGTGTTATTCATAAGCTTTCATTAATATTTTAAAACGCATTATAACAGTCAAATTTTGTACAGTTCTATAATTGTTCTTATATAAGTATAAATTATATGAAATAATCGACTGTCTTTCAGTATAGTGGTTTGTTTTTATATTTTAAGGAGTCATTAGATCAATGAAATTGTTGTTAAATTATTTTAATCCCATCACTGAATGGAAGATCTTGGAGTTTTGATGGATTGCCTTCCTGTGTCCAGCAATAGTTGATAAGAAGAAAAATAATACATCTCACTTGGCTGCTGTGTAGACCTGTTGCTTCTAGTAATGTCACGGCACACACAAAAATGTGAAGAATGTGTAATGATTGCTTTCAAATGGTTTCAAGCAGTCATAAAATGGTGGCAGTCAGAAGCAGCATCCAAAACATAAATCATAAATGATGGAAATATTCATACTTTAAAATAAGAGTTAAGTGAGTTGGGGGAATGAGGAAACTATCTCATATTCATTCCAGGATGCACTGATAATATAGCTGAGGATGTAGATGCTTACCATATTTTTCAGGCCACAGTATGCACTTTTTCCCCAAAATGTGGGGGAGGGGCGGAAATGATGGCATGTCTTACGGTCCAAAGGTGTGGTACCCCAAAGCATTTTAGTATACTGGTACTATTCAATTAATAATATTTTTCTTGTTTTCCTGCTGTAAATTCTGGGTGCGTCTTATAGCCAGGTGTGTCTTATGATTAGAAAAAATATGGTATTTAGTATAATTGCATTGAGAACTTTCATCAACCAAGTAATGTTTACTTGTTCAAAATATCCTGGGCTCATAAAATTTCCAGAAAACGCATCTGTTCTGAAAGTGTTCAACTGTGAAAAAAATTTTTTTTTTTCTTTTAAAAGGCGATACAATGAAATCCTTAAAATCTGATTCGCATTGCAGTGGAAAAATATCCCAAAACAGCAGCTTCAACATCAATGATGTGAAAGTGCAGTATGAAGATTGTTATGTGCGAATGCAGTAAGGATTCATATGTTTAAGAACTATTGGAGCTGAATGTAGCCCTGCGTGTTGCATAATATAATTTATAATGTGTGAAAAATAACACAGGGTTTATTAGTAGGAGAGGAACCTTGGTGGCATAGTGGTTACATATTAGGCAGCATGTCAAAAGGCCAGTAGTTCTAAACTACCAGCCCCTCTGAGAGCGAGAGATGGGGCTTTCTCCTCTTATAGAGAGGTACAGTCTCAGAAGCCCACAGGGACTGGTCTAGCCTGTCCAGGAGGATTGGTTGGAGTTACAATGGACTTGATGTTGGTGAGTGTGGTTTGGTTGTTGCCTATTACCAGAAACCATGAAAATCAAGCATCATAACTTCTTTACCACTGCATTATATTAAAAATGACAACAAATGTAAATGTGTGCAGCTTTTTCCTTTTTTTGCAGCTATTTATTGGGGAGGGCATCACTGCCCTCTGATGGGAGTAGGAAGCCCAGCCTTGCTCCTGGAGAGCTGCTGCTGGATTTGAACTGCCAACCCAGTGGGCCGTAGTCCTGCACTCAATCACTACACCACCGGGGCTCAGTCTGCAGCTATTTTCTTAAGTTGACAAGATAACGAGTTTAAGACATCACAGCAAATAATCAATACTATTTTGCTTTTGATCAAGGTGAAACTACTGTGTAGGCAAAATGCTTTCGTTATGAATTTGCTAAATTACCAATGAGCGTCAATAAGGGGAAAAAACATAGTGCTTCTGGCATGATAAAATCATGAAATTAAATATAGGCTTGCATTTAGGTAGAATGTTGTGTTGTTGAAGTCTATTCCATACAAATTTTAAAACTGGAGAATAATCTTAGTATCTCTGTTTATCTTTCTGCCATAAAGACCATGCTATATATACACATATAATGCAATTATGTATATATTATACATTTATTATATTGATATAAAAACAAAAGGTAAATATGTATTTGTATCAAAGTTTATCTGGAAACATTGAAGTTTGCTAACTCTGTTCACATTTAATTAAATATTTCTAATATTTTCATTGGATTAATTCAAGAACTAGTTCTAAAAAATATTACATTGTGACCTGGGAAAAGTATCAGGTGAGTAAAACCTAGTCATCATTGCTTAGAGACTGGACTAGATAAGATTCATTGTCTGAAGTGACAATATGTGGCAGTGACTGATAAAAGTCCTGAATGACCTGATTATATTCTAGGTGTGTACTTTTATTTGCAGACAGGAGAGTATGCACTCTTTCTACATCTGAAGCAACCTTGGTGGTACAGTGGTTAACTTCTCAACTGCTAACCAAAAGGGCAGCAGTTCAAAGTGAAAGCCACTCCATGGAAGTAAGATGTGACAGCATGCTTCTGGAAAGATTCATAGACTCAGAAGCACTGTACAGTGTCACTATGAATCAGAATCCACTTGAAGGCAGTAGGATTTTTGTTTTGATTTGATTTGTTTCTTGACTTCCCTATAGCTGAACTGTTGTGCTCCCATGATTATTTTATGATTAAGTGTGAATGTGGAGGATAAAGAGAGTGATTAGGTCAATATAATAAATTCTTAAAATAGAAATATCATATATACCCCTCAGTTGTGAACTAGTAAGATTACAGCAAACATATGATGGATACCAAAATCAACTAGCATACGGAAGTCCACAAAAGATAATGTTCTGCCGCATATTGTAGTGAGTAGTAATTTGGGTCTTAAAAGCATGAGCAGCCATCTGAGGTGCAAGTCCTTGTCTTTCTCTTTCCAGAGCAAAAAAGAAGGAAGATATCTGCAGATGCATGGAAACAATCAGGTCGGTGTACTAATGGATCATTGGAACCTCTTCCTCCGTGACTCTGAGATACAGAGAGAGGGCTGGTTCTTGACTACCATCATTGACTACTCTGAAAGGGACCCTAGATCATGTGAGAGAGAAAAATGTAAAATAAAACTAAAAATCATTTTAATATACCAGGCTTTCTGGACAGATAATGATGGTGGAACTCCTGAGACTATGCCCTTTAGCCATTGTGCAGGCCTAAAACTGAATTAAAACCTGTGACTCAATTTTCAGCCAATAGACAGCTATATAAAGTAACCAGTAATACAAGTAAGGTATTTGCCCCTTAAAACAATCAAACACTTAAGATTAAAAGGGCAGCATGTGTCCAGGGACAAAATGCAGAAGGCAGACAGTGTTAGGGAAAAAGGAATAGAAAAATAAAATGGAGAGAAAGTGGGTTAAACTATGTTATCTTGTGGAGATTATAACCAGTAAACAATAAAATAACTTGAAAAAATAAAGATGACTTCTTAGCACTTTTGCAGCTTTTATTGAAATTGTATTAATTTCATAGAATATTGTCATCTTTAAAATATGGTGTGATTCTTATACAAAGATTATTGGTTAGATCTTTAATTTTGATGTATTATGGATACAATTTCTAAGATATTTGATGCCTTTTATAAGATTAAAATCAGCAAAGCTATTTCATACCATTTTATAATAACAAAAAAAAACAGCACTAAAGGAAATAGTTTTGCGTTTTCATCACTAGAGATATAACAAAATAATATAAATGTTAAATGTTAATATCTGACAATGATCATGCAGTTACACAGAAATTTAACCTAAGGTACCATGGAATATAAGAAATTTCAAAATAAATTATAGCTCATTGAAGTGATAGTAATAAATGAATAATACAAAATGTGCATGAATTGTGGAATGTAACACTGATGATTTACTCTGTAAACTTTTAACTAATTTACAATGAAAAGTTATTTTTATTATTTAATCATTTTATTGGTGATACAAGAAAAAAATCACAATTCATCAGGACTTCGGTCCCTTAATATATGTGGTCCCATGTTAGCCTGAGTAGACTAGAGAAAAAAAAATCATAAACACTCATAAGTATATAAGGTAGAGGTTTCTATACAAGAGCAATTGAACATTGAGAAAAACATCCCAACCCAGTCCAAGGTCATACGTTCAATATTAGCCCATATGTCTGATACCAATCTATACGTCCTCTTCAGACTCGGGAAACACATGCAATGGCATCGAATGCAGAATGACCACAAACCAGTGGGTAGAAAGTGTCTGGATCCAGGGGTGTGAGCATCTCAGCGCTGGCAGGAGTCTCCACGTGGCTTCTCTAGGTTCAGATTTCTGGCTGCTTCAGTGTAGGTCGATGTGGCTTCTCTTCAGGGATGTCTCGCAGGGAGCCAGCCTGCTCAGTCGAGTCTCTCAGGCAGCGAGTGTTGTTAGTAGAAAGTCTCCAAGGAAGTGAGTGTCTCCTGTGTCAAAGAAGGACGTACCAGATTTCCCAGAATTCTCAAAGGAGAAGGCCATGCCCACATAGAAGTCTTAATGTCTATCTCCAGATTGATGGCTAGACTACACCCTTACATTATTAATCTTCAAATTGACACCAGATTAGGTGACTGCCAGAGGTCCCTTCTGGTGTTTTTTCAATTAAATTTATATCTACCTGTTTGCATATCTTTAGTATTCTAGCCTGGTGTGCGACCATGGAGTGTTGATGGGATCAGGCATTAGGCATCTAAGACCCATAACAAAATCAGATCCAATGTGAATATGGGGGGAGTGACATGGAGTGGGGACCCATTGCCCATCTGTAGACAATTAGAAATCCCCTCACAGAGGGGTAACCAGAGAGATGAGGCAATCAGGGCAGAGTATAGCACGGATAAAACACACAACTTTCTTCTAGTTCTTTGGTGCTTTATTCCCCCCACTATCATGACCTCAATTCTATCTTACAAATCTGATTGGACCAGAACATACACACTGCAACAGATAAGAAAATATGGAGGGTTGGGCAGGTGAGGGGCAAAAAGAGACTTCCCTATGTAGCCCCTTGCACTGTGGGCATGGTTCAGGGTAGCCTGGGGTGCATACACAAGGTCCTGTGGGGCTTCCGAGCCCGGGAGTGAGCAAATGACCCACTTCCTGGACCAAAGGGGGTGGGGGTGAAATAGAGAGCAGAATCTCAATGCCCAAGGGACCTGGGATTTTTGGAAGAGCATTATGCTGTTTGGAACACACGGTGGAGTGGCATGCCTTCTTAAAGAACATCGATGAGTCTGTCAAACACCTCATGGCATGGTTACACTGGAGGACACGACCTCACTTCAGAAAGCTGGTGAAACTCATTCAGATCAATGGTTCATGGCACCAATACGATAGGATGGGAAAATGGTTTTTCACAGCTAAGGGAAGCTCACTGAATATTAAGACTAGGTCAGGGCCAGGGAGGGGAGGGGACAGAAGAGATAGAAAGGTAAGGAGAGAGGGTGTGTGGGCAATAAAAGGGAGAGGGGAAGAAGGAGGAGAGAAGGAAAGAGTGAGGGGGGAAAGACGGAGAGGATGGAAGAGGGAGGGAGTGTTGGAGGAGGAGGAGACAAGAGGAGGAAGAGGGGAGAAAGAGGAGAAGTGTAGAAGGAGAAGGGAAGAGGAGGAGGAAGAGGGGGGATGAACATAAGTGAGGAGGAAAAGAGGAGGAGGAGAAAGGGCCGTGTACATTAAGTGAACACTGTCACTGTTCTGACAGGATGAGCTGTGTAGTTCCATTGAGCATGTTTCCTTTTTCATGTGCTTTGTTCCACAAGTGAAAAGGGATAATGATCATGATGCAGTGAGGATAGTGATAAAAAACCGAAACTTTAAAACTAGCAAAGGGGAACAGTCTTGGAAGAAAAAAAAAAAGATCCCCTCCCCAACAGACCTAGACCCTGAACGGCGCTCTTATTCTGCTGTGACTTTTCTGGGACCCGGGGCTGGACAGGCTACAAATGACTGACTTCTGGTACCCCCTGCCTTCACAGAGGTTCTTTTGAGAGTGGCGTGCCGGGCGCTCGTTGAGGTCTGGGCTTTGGGCAAAGGCACCCCTGCCATCTTGGCATTCACAGTACTTCTTGGTAGCGGGGGCTTCCTGTCGCCATCTAAGGGCCTGGTCGGGTATAAAGGTCTCGTCCCACACTGCACCCTGGTTCTCCGAGAAGCATCTAGCGTGGGCGTCCGGGTGCTCTTTCAGGGTGGGGCTATGTGGAAGGGTCTCCCCACACGCCCTCCTTTGGGGGGCGGAGTGGTGGGGGGGAACGCTAACAAATCACTCCGGCTGTTGGCGTCTGTCCCAGGGTGGCTGGCACTTCCCCAGGCCTGTTTCCAACCTCCCCCACCCTGGGGGGGGGGGAGACAGGGCGGCAGAGAAGCTGCCCTGGAGTGCCTGCCCCCCAACTGTGCATGGGCTGCCCACGTGAAGAGGCCATCTGGGCGGAGGCCGCGCCCTCCTACATTTTCAAGCAGAAAACTTGAAACTTGAGTTAAATTGGGGGGAGACACACAAGCTCAAGCTCCTTTTAAACAAAGGCACAGAGCCCTGCACTAGGAGAACAGACTTTTGCCAACGACTACAGTGCCAGGGGCACTTCCCTGCTCTAACCAACTCACCACCATCACGTCAGTGTGCACCCTGGGACCCTGCAGAACAGGGTAGAACTGGCCCTGCAGGCATCTGAGACTGCGACTCTTTATGAGAGTCCAACGTCTCCTCTTTCTTCCCAGTGGTTTCACACTGCTTGGCGATAGCAACACAGCGTACCCTCCATGTCACCAGGCTTTCAACTGTCCTTTATCTCATCATCCATGGATGAGTGCTCCTGAAACAGTTCAAAACTGTGGGGCATCAATGTCCAGCAAGCCCCCACTCTGGTCCCCACACGCCATCAAGTTAAGTCACCAGCCAGTGAAGTCCTGCACCGCTCACCAATAACTCTGCAGTTCAAACAAACCCACAGGCACCTCCCAAGAAAGGTCTGGCAATTTCCTTATGAAGGTCCCAAGCCCTGACCAACAGCAGCTCTGAGTAACTGCTTGGCCTGTTGTTCCCGATGCTGGGAACCTGAAGCCTCCCTCAGGATGAATCACAGAGCCGTGCCCTGAAGCCCAGTGTTGCCCTGGGATCACCGTGTCAGTTGAGTGGCCGTGAGGTGCCTGCAGTGGGGGAGGTCAGATGCTGGAACCACAGTCTTCGAGACTGACTGCCTGCTGCACATCACCCCTCCCCCACCTCAGGTCAGCCTGTCCAGAGCTTCACAGAAGGCTGGAGACTCTGACAGGCCTCTCCCAAGCCAGCCCCCAGCCCTTAGGCATATGTATGTATCCATTAGCTCCCAGCCCCAGTCCTAGGCATATGTATCCATTAGCTCCCCGGGAGCTGCCTGCTCCTATAAAGACTGGCAGTTGTGGGAACCCAGAGCAATTCTACTCCGTTCTGCAGTCTTTGTGATTTAGCATCAACTCGTATTTGATGGCAGTTGTCAGTCAGAAGCGGGATTCACAGGGCAGGCGGGCTAGGAGATAGGACTGAGGAAAACACTTCAAGGACGCTAGGAGAGGTCAGACCCCCCTCCGCCTCCCTTCCTCCTCCCCTCCCGGGCCTTCAGGCCCAGGTGCAGAAGACTCACTGCTACAGTTACCTTTGAACACTGTTGCTTAGCTCCCCACCTGCAGACAACAAAGTTACTGTGAAAAATTCCTGAGCTGCTCCCTCCCCGCAGACCCAGGCTGTAAAACTCTCCGCCTCTCACTTGGACACTGTGATTCCTGAGACCCCAATTGAGGGCCCTGTGAACAGGAGCTCCATGCTCCTGTCCCTTTCTCTGCTCTCCCTTCCCTCCCCAGAGCTCTGAAATAAAGCCCTGAAACTGTTTTCCAACTTCTCTCTCTCTCTCTCTCTCTCTCTCTCTCTCTCTCTCTCTCTCTCTCCCTCTCTCTCTCTCTCATCTGCCTCTCCATTACCAAATCAACCTCACTTGATGCATGAAACCCAGGAAGAGTAAGAATTGACTTGCCCCTCTCTCCTCCATCCCCCTTTCCCTTGGACCAGGATCACTGACTACATTTGATTTCTATTTTAGCGACTGCCCCTTGCTGCCGGGTCATTTAGAATCTCTGTTGATTCATTTTATTTAGGAACCTTGGACCCACTGATGAGCTGCATCCAAAGAACAGCACTTGGGGGTGCCTGAATCTGGCTGTTCCTTTTCCGGGAGAGCTGGGAAGCCAGGCTTCCTCCTCCCCCATTCCAGAGGCCCAGTTGCTACTCCAGATGCGGATTGTTTTGCTCAGTTTCCTCCAAGAACCCTGCGGCATGGGAAACAAAGAATCCAAGGCAGACTCCTCCACACTTGTAGATTTCTTCCAGGCTAATCTCTCAACCCTCAGCTTAAAGCCACACCTTCAGTGCAAACACCTTGTTTGTTACTGCAATTCGGTTTGGCCCCAATGTAAACTAGTTAATGGGTCTCAGTGACCAGCAGACAGTACTTTTGAGTTCAACATTTTGACTGAGCTCAGTCACTTTTGACAGCAAACTGGCAAATGGCCTGAGGTCTACTATGTCCAAGTTTTCTTCCTTCTACTCATCTGTCCCTCTCTCTGTACTACCTATCACCCCGCTCAAGTTCTCTTAGCCCCGATATACTTGCCAGTTCAAACAGACCCACAGCTCTGCAATCAGATCTCCGACAGTACTCCCGCCTCTCCCCAAATTCCCTGACTCCTTTTCTGTGCCCCCAGTAAGGGCTCCTCCATATGCCGGATGCCCTTCATCATCACCTCCCTTCATACCCCCTCAACTTCCAACCACCCCTCCGCCAATACCCCTACTCCAAGTCCTAAACTCTCTCCTTTGTCTTCCCCTGTCAGTCATCATACACATTGACAGTAGTCCCTCCTCTACCCCCTACAGGAAGTTGTGGGCACTGAAGATTTCATCTGAGTCCATGTTCTCTTCTCTTTCACTGACTTGTCTCACATTGAAAAAGCACTTAGGTTCCTTTTCCAATGATCCCACCACCTACATCAAAGAGTTTCACTATCTGTCTCAAGCCTATGATCGCTCATGGCATGATATTTTTGTAATCCTTTCCTCCACTCTCACATCAGACAAAAGAGAGCTTGTTTTTACTGTTGACCAGCAGCGTGCAGACCCCCAACATGATGTGGGTACCCATGCAGTCCTAAGGCAGGAATCAGGCTGGAGCTATCAAATCGCTACCCAGGCAGGTTGGGACAGCCAGGGCCGTCAAGAAAAAATGCTCCCGTTTTTCTTGGCTGGCCTCCAGGCAATTTCTCACAGAGCAGTTAATTTTGATAAGTTCGGGGAAATTACTCAAAGGATCGATGAAAATCTGGCAGCATTTTTAAATCACCTGACTAAAGCTCTTACCCAGTATTCCTTCATATAATGGTAGGTACAAGCCTAGCCTCTTCAATTGCAGCATCTGGAGTGGCTGGAGGCACACTCAGCCACTCCATCATCTCATCCCAAGATTTCAAAGTCTGATTTCAGGAATCTACCACAGCCTCCATGGCTTCTTTAAAATGCCAGATCACATCTCTCACTTTAGATCTTCTCACTACTGAAAAAAGGGGGCACCTGCCTCTTCATCAGTGCAAAGTGTTGTTACGACATCAAGGAATCTGGGCTGGTGGAGCAAGAAATAGAAACACTGACCCGGCTAAGTGAGGGCCTCCGCTGTCATGGAAAGATAAATTACTCCCCTTTTGGATGGCTGCAACACCCCTCTACTTTGGCAACCAGGTTGTCACCACTATTAGAGCCACTAATCCTTATCTCTTGACTTTTTCTCTTAGCTCCGTGTTTTCTCCTATTTATCCAGCAGAGCATATAAGAAATCCCCACAGTCACAGTAAAGCAGCTACTACATCACCTGTGCAGCTGCTCAGTCACTGCCACCTTTTCTGTCTACTTCGGTGTCTAAATATACAGCAGCCCCTACCCTCAGGAAGCAGCCAGACATAATACGACACCCCTTTATCACTAAAACACCAAAATATCTGGCAGAAGCAGGAATTAGCAGTGCAGGTGGACAAGGAGATAGAGTTGTTGAAAACACTTCAAGTATGTTACTAGAGGCCAGACACCCTTCCCCCCTCCTCCTCCTCCCCTTCATTGACCTTCAGACCAAGGTGCAGAAGACTAACCTTTACAGACGACTTTGAAAGCTTTTGTTTATCTCCGAACCTACCGACACAAAGTTACATTGAAAAATTCCCCAGCTACTCCCTCCTCACAAACCCGGACTATCAAACTCTCATCTCTTGCCTGGACACTGTGACTTCGAGGGAGAACCTCACCCAGGTGCTTAGGATGCTACCATCCCCTTTCTCTGCTCTCCCTTCCCTCTCCAGAGTTTGAAAGAAACCTCTAAAACTGTTTTCTTTCCTTTCTTCCTTTCTTTCCGTTGCCAAATCAACCTCACAGCAGTGAGCTTGGAAACTGGAATTTTGGATTGGTCACAGTGGAAGCCCCAAATCCATTTGCAGGGGCCCTGAAGGGAGTCATTCTCTGGTGAATGTTACGGAGCGAGCACCCAACAAAGACCACTGACCCACAAGTTTGCAGAAAAAAACAAAGTTTATTGCAAGAGAAAAGGAAAGAAGGGGCAAGTTCGAACCTGGGCTACAGCATGACCACGCAGGATCAAGACTGAAGCCCCGAGCCCAAATTGTACAAAGCTTTTTATAGGGTTTACAAGCATGGGAACTTAAGCAAAACATAAATTTCCTCACCATCTGTTCGCTCTCAACACCTGGATGTGGGTTGTTTTTCACAATGTGGGAGGGTGGGGTATGACGCAGGTATCCTATTGTTTTCTTAATCTTTTACTGTTCAATATCCTGTTGTTTTCTTAATCTTTAACTGTTCAGATGTCCAAATAACAGGATATGGTTTCCAATTTTAACCAAGGCATGCAAGGACATCCTGACTTTGCAAGCCACAGTTCTAAAATGGCTGAGAGACTTAAGATGGAGTTTCTTAGGTTCAATTTGTAACAGTGAATACCTTCTCACCATAGTCCTGGGATGTGCCTAGCCCTGCTGTCTGACAGAGAACACTGTGAAGTCGATGATGGCAAATGGAGTTAGATTGAAATGTAGCAGTATCATTTGTTCTCTACACACACTTTTAATTTGTTGCAATTTGCCATGTTTTCTGCTTCCTTTTAGATCGAGGCTTTTCTTGGTTTTATTTTTTTTCTTCAAGATTTAGTTTTGGAGTATTTTTCTTTATATGGTGTTAGGTGCCATTAAACCCTGAATCACAAAGGGTTGCTGATGTCCCAGGGCAGGAAACACCCCTGGTCCCGTGCCAGCCTCACCATCCTTGTCATGCCCGTGCCCATTGTTGCAGCCACTGAGTGATTCCATCTTGTCAAGGGCCTTCCTATTTTTCCCCTTTTGTGAGCTGCCTCTCTACTTGACCAGCGAATGAAATCCACAATGGGGTCTTCGTGTTTTTCTGATCCTCTACTTTACCAAGCATGTCTAGCAAGTAAATCACCAACATTTAAGTAGCCATCATTCAAGAAAAAGAAGTCTGAGGAGTCTGCATCTGCCCATCTCCTCTTTCGTATCACATAAAATGTACTAAAGGCCTAACTAGGGTGCTGCATGTAGTAGAGATTAGAAATGAAACCGTGTCTCTCTTAGGACACGTTTTACAAAGACAAGAGACAGAGTGTGACCTTTAATGAACAGCTTTATTGAGGGAGGTGAGGTTTGTAAGTCACAGGAAATCAAAAGAAATGAAGTGAAAGTTTCGAATAGTCAGAAAACGAAAGATAATAGCTGGCCCTTTGTCTAAAACCAGAGAATTAGCTAACCTAAAAAAGTGGAAAGCTCATGAGAGACGCCATTACAAAAAGAAAATTAGGTTAAATACAGATCCACAAACTACAATAGAGTCTGGTGAAAAGAGTTCGAGGCTCTAGTGCAGTGGTTCTCAACCTTCCCAATGCTACAGCCCGTAAATACAGTTCCTCGTGCTGGTGTGACTCCCAGCCATACAATTATTTTCATTGCTACTCCATACCTAATTTTGCTACTTTTATGAATCATATTGTAAATATCTGATATGCAGGGTGTATTTTCATTGTTACAAGTTGAAAATAATAAAAGTATAGTGATGAATCACCAAAACAGTATGTCACGGTATATTGAGAAATACTTCTAATGGCAAGTGAAATTTTGTCTTGAAGCATGGTGTAGCATGGACTACACTCTTCATGTCAGAGAAGCTGGTGGTTTCCAACTACTCACCTCCTGGTTGACAGCCTTATACCCCCTGCGACCAGCTGGGCCCCAGTTAGAATCTCGGCCTCCTGTCCTAAAGCAAATCACCTACTCTCATACAGGAGTCAGATGCGGGAAGTGCTCGGAACTCTGACCCCAGGAGTTCATGCGTGGGCAGTAAGTATGAATTCTTTGGGTCAGGTCTCTGTGTGTCAAAGTAGCTTCAAGAAAAACAAGTTTGGTTCTTAAGGATCAGGTCTCTGTGAAGCGGAACCATTAGTAGGTCAGTGATTTGGGGGTTTTTGAGGAGGAGGGCTATTTCTCTCTGAGCTTGTGTTGACAAGAGGCAGTGAGGTTAGGGATTTCTTGGAGTCTGGCCTCTGAGTCGGTGCTGAGTCGTGGGCAGTGAGTCTGGCTTCTTAGGGTCAGGTCTTTGTGAGACTGAGGTAGAAGCAACTTGCACACAGTGAGTTTGGTTTTTATGGGTCAGGTCTCTGTGTGTGAGAGCTGACACAAAGCAGTAAGTATAGTATTTAGGGGTCAGTTTGCTGTGAGGTAGAACTGTCTCAAGGGTACTCAGTCTGTTTTTTTTTTGGGGGGGTCAAGTATTGGTGCATCAGAACTGATTTGAGGAAAGTAAGTTTAATTTCTTGGCATCTGTTCTGTGTGTCTCAGTGCTGAGTCCTGCTCAGTGAGTTTAGTTTTTTGGGGAGTTGAGTTTCTGTGCGACAGAGCTAACTCAAAGACAGTGAGTTCCGTTTGATGATGCAGGTATCTGTGGGACATAGCTGACTTGACAAGAGTGAGTTTCATTTCAAGGATCAGGTCTCTCTGTGAAATCATAACTGACTCGAGGGCAATGAGATTTTTTCCTGGTGCCAGGTCTCTCTGAGTCAGAGCAGCCTCGAGCACAGTGAGTTTGGGTTTTTGTTTTTGTTTTCCCTTTGGGTCAGGTCTCTGCGATTTGTAGCAAAATCAAAGACGGTGAGTTTGGTGTTTTGGGAGTGAGTTCTCTGTGAGTCAGAACTGACTGAGTCCAGTGAGTTGGGTCAGGTCACAATGAGAAGTTGCTGAGTTGTTGTCAGGGAGTGTGGTTTCTTGGGGTCAGGTCTGTGTGAGTTAGTTCGACCACCAGGGCAGTGAATTTAATCTGGGGGTTCAGATCTCTGGACAATGAGTTTGCTTCCGTGGGGTCAGATCTTTGTATGTTGTAGCCAACTTCAGAGCAGTGAGATTGTTTTTATGGGTCAGGTCTCTGGGAATCAGAGTGAATTTGAGAACAGTGAATTTGATTTATTGGGGTCAGGATTCTGGGAGTTGGAGCTGTCTTAAAGACAGTGCATGAGGTTTGTTGGGGTCAGATCTCTGTGTGTTGGATATGACTCAAGGACAATGAGCTTGTCTCCTTGAGGCCAGGTCTCTGTAAGGCAAAGTTGATTTGAGGGCAGTGAATTTAATTTATTGGGGTCTGGTCTGTGTGACTCAGCCTACTTGTGGGCAACGAGGTGGATTTTTTCACTGGGGCAGTGATGGGGCTGGTGGTGAAGGTGAGGTTTTATGTGTTAGTGCTACAATGAGTGTAATGATAAAAATTTCTTGAGGTCAAGTCTATCAGTGGGAGCTGTCTTGAATTCGGTGACCTTGGTTTTTAGGGTCAGGTTGGAGCCGACATTTGGGCACTGATTTTAGTTTCTTGGGGTCAAGTCTCTGTGAGGCAGAGGTTACTCGAGGGCGGGAGTCTAATTTCTTGAGGTCTGCTCTGTATGAGGCGGTGCTGAGTGAGTTCGGTTTTGAGGGACAGGGTTTCATGTCACAGAGCTGACTCGAGGGCAGTGATTTTAGTTCACTGGGGTTTGGTATCTTGGAGTCAGAGTCAGCTGGAGGGCAGTGATTTCGTTTTGCAGGTCGGATATCTGAGCGTCAGAGCAGACTCAATGATAGTGAGTTTGGTCTCTTGGGATCTGACCTCTGAGTCGGTGCTGAGTTGTGAGCAGTGAGTTTGGTTTCTAAGGGTCATGTCTGTGAAGGCCAATGCTGACTCATAAGAAGTGAGCTTACTTTGGGGAAAGAGGGTCTCTAGGACTGTATTTTACAAAAAGAGAAGACAGAGGGGGAAAAAATCTCCTTTAGCTCAGGAGACACATTCATTGAACAACACCTTGCTAATTACATTTGAGGACTGTTGTTCTGCCATTTTTTACATAGGAATGCTTCATCTCATACAATGTTTAACACTTCAGATTTGTTTTGCAAAGCATGGGATTTTATGCGATTTTTTTAGAATCCATGAAGGTGTCGAACTATCACAAAAGTATTTTATAACCCCAGTAGATATCTATAATGATTTCCATTAGAACTCACATAACAAGCACTTTTTCTCTAGCAAATAATGAAGAACAATCCAAAAATGCTCACTTAGGTAGATTACAAAATCTTCTTCACTTAGACGGTCTGTCTAGAACTTATTTTTCTTTGTGTGTGGGGAGGATTGTTTTGCTTTGTTTTGTGGGCATCACTGGAACTTATTTTTCATATTGTGTTCCTCTTTCACAGATATTGAACCTAATATTTGACATACTGACTAAAAGTTAAGGACTTAGGGGACCAGATTCTACAATATGCAGGTTGTCTTATCATCTCCATTCAGTAGTTTTTAACTTAACAATGGCAGCAGAGCATCATTTCAAAAGTTCTGCATGCATTGTATCCCCACTCACGGCAAAGAGATACTAGAAAGTCATAAAAAGAGATTGGAAATTTGAAACTGACATAAATTGGTATTCATTAGCCACAGTATTGATAGGTGCATAAAACACAAGCAGCATTCTTACCTCCCCACTGGTAGTATCATTTGCAATATTCACAAGAGAAACAATCCGAAAACTAAAAGAAGGACACCAATGAGGACTGAACCACAGTAAATACTCATACCTGTTCAAAAACCAATACTTGCCCCAAACCCATGAGATAGAAGTCTTGCAGCATCCTGCTGACAAACATCCCCTATTAGCCACACAAGAACCACTTTAGAATTAGGATGTTTCTGAGTTCCAGTAACTGCCTGCTCTTGAATGTCTCAACCCGTATCTATAATAGGACTGGGATGTTTCTGAGCTCCAGTTGTTGCCCGCCCTTGAATGTCTCAACACTAATCTGTAAAGTGTCAAATCATCCCATATGTGCTGTTCCTGGGACAAGGACAGTTGTTAAGACTAAACTGCAAAACATTCTGCTTCTGTAACGACTTGTTTGCATAGCTGCCAAGATTCATTTGTTTATTCAGTCCAATAAAAACCTGAGCCTGTAAACTGTTGAGGCTTTCCACCTCTCTCTGGGGATGGCCCCTGCGTTACACTTGGTCCTGCTCTACCTGCGCAGAACTTTCTTCTTTTTCCTACTTTGTTTTTCTTATCTTTCTCTTTAATAAACTTGCTCTTTAATTCACAAGTCACTGAGTTGTTCTTGTCTGGCAAAGTGTAACACTATTAGTCATGTTCTATTACTTAAAACCATTTTGCTGAAACCCTACTGTTTCCTAAAACTCACCTTTGATTTGGGTCACATTATTATCCACTTCCTGTCTGTGAAAAAATGACATCATCCATTGCCATTCAGACCAGAAAACAGGGCCTGTCTTAGGGGAAATAAATGTCTGAGGCCACGTGGGTCATGCACAGGACCCAGAGCATTCTTGGTGAAAGGACTGGGTCCAGGGGCAGACATTATTTGGGACACGTTACCCCACATCTCCCTTGGTGACTTCAACCCATGGCCTGTCTTCCCCAGGCTCATTCAAAACTGGTGTGTTTCCTTCACACACTAGAAGAGAGAAGACCATCCCTTTACAATCTATTTATAAAGAGCTGCTGGTCACAGGACTGTGTACACAAGGGCAATGCCCTCTGCTACCTTTCACTGTATTCATCCCAGGGTCTTTTCTGTCTTTGGCCAACATCCCTCTCAGAGCATACTGCCCTACCCCTCACCCACTTAATCTCTGTTAACTGGAGGCCTGTCCTCACCCTGGAGGCTTATGGATCTTTTTGCCAATCCAAGGTTCTAGAATCCAAGAGAAGCAGTAGGTCGGGCCCTATGTGTAACACAGTAGAGACACTGTACCTTCCTTCCTAGCCTCCTCAGAGCTATGTTCTGTGTCACACACTGCCACCTCCTGATCGTCCACCTGACTTCTCACAGACTTCCTCTTTCCTTGGGTGGGTTCCATAACTTCAATTTGTTTCTGACTGAAGACACAGATTGCTGAAACCTTCCAGGTTCAGGCAGGCTTGATCTAATGGTTAGTGACTTTTCATATCAGAGACAGCCCATAAGGAGTGTCTGGCTTCAGAAACATGCTTGGTACCCTCCAAAACAGGAGGTGACAGATGACTCTGAAGAATGTGAGTTTGGGTTTGTGGCAGTCATGTGCTTATGTGAATTTTATGTTTGAGATGTAGGGTGGAGTCTAGCCTATTAATCTGGAGATAGCCATTGAGTAGCTAATGAGGCCTCTGTGTGGGCCTGGCTTTCTCCTGAGACTTCTGGGAAATCTCATGATATTTCCCTCATGGAGATGAGAAGCTATCTCTCTAGTTGTTGGGAGTTAGTCTCAGAGACAAGGAATTATGAATAAGACAAGATGGCAGTGTCTGAGCTGCTGCAGGAGCCGGAGGAGAAGCCACCTGGCCTTACCCTGAAGGAACCAGACCTCTGAAGCTGGAGAAGCTGCATGGAGACCCCTGCCAGCGATGAGTTGCTTTGCCACCACAGAATGCTGTTGATGGACCCTGAGCCCTGGAAGCAAGGAGCCATGGGGAGACCCCTGTCGGCGCCAGGACTCTGCACCCACTGGCCTGTGACTTCGTGAGTTGGAAGGAGACTTTATAGACTGATATAAGGCATATGGGTTAATATTGGACTTACGACTTTGAACTGGGCTGGGCAGGGATGCTTTCTCAATGTCCCATTCCTCTTGTATATAAACCTTGTATAAAAACCTTATATCCATATGTGAGTCTATAAATTTGTTCCTCTAGTTTACTCGGACTAACACAGGGGTCCAGGCTCAGACAGAATCCTGCTGGGTATCAGGGACAGGTCCATGTCCAAAAGGGACAACAGGGGATCTTGGTCTACCCCTGAGAAGACCAGAGAGAGTTCTGCAGTAAGAGAGTCATAAAATTCACACTTGCCACCATTCGGTCTCAGAGAGTGACCTCTCACAAACGCCCTCATGGTTTCTAGGGGACAAATGACCAGTATCCCTTGGTCAGCTGACACATGTCCTGAGGATGGAAACCACCTCCCCCTCCCTTGTTCATTCCCTGCTTCCCTCTCTGTACCCAGTCTTCTCCTCCTGCCAACCCTTCCCGTCTTACTGTCCTCACCCCTTCCTTTCCAGCTCAGACCCCACTCCCTTCCTAAGTGCCCTTCTGCCCAGCCGCCTTCCCACCCCAGTGCTCCCAAAGGAAGCTGCCTCCCTGACATTCTCCTCCTTTTGCTGTCCTCCTTTCCCCTGTGGGACCATCCTCCACTGGCTGTCATCTATGGTCCTCCCCTCCTCCCCTGACTGCCCCCACCTATCCTCTCCTCACTGGCCCTGCTCTCCTCCATTCTTCCTCTTCCCATGCCTCTGCTGATCACGCTGCTACTGCCCTCCTCCTTTTATCCTCTTCTCCCCGACTTAAGGGTCCACACCTCCCCTTCCCTCCCTCATATTCCCTCCCCTTGGTGTTGTTTGTCACCATGGACCCCATCCCTTCCTGCTTGTCCAAGCACTTCTGGCACATGTCTTCCCTCCACACATCTCATTCCCCTTTCTTCCCCCTCTCCCCTCTTGTCTTCTCCGAGCCTTGCTCCTGCTCGCTTGGGCACATGGTCTGGCCCATTCTGGCCTGCTCTCCTGTCACAGACAGGGCTCAGGTCCCCGGCAGTCACCGCACACTCACAGATGTCAGGGGTTGGGGAGTAGGGGTGGGGCACAGCCCTGTCTGGACACACCTGTCAACACTACCTAGACAATCTACATCTGAAAGCCGGTGGGGCAGGGAGGTGGGGTACAGTACACTCCAGATATCCAAGCTCCTCACCTGGGCTTAAGGAGCGCCCCACTGGGATCTTTTGCCTATGTTACTCACTACGCTGCTTCCCGCCCCCCCCCCCCGCCACCACCATGGCCTCCCACGCCTACATTTACACCTAGACACACCCAGGCCTGCTGAAGACTACCACACTGACGTTCACACCAGAGACAACCACAAACAACCACACCGACATCAATGCCTTGTGATGCAGTCCCCATGCTCAGTGCAGTCCTACCACGCCCAAAGCCAAGCCCAAGTCCGACCACCCTCATGCCTGGCAATAACCACTCCAGATGATGTTTGTGTCCAGGCTAGGGGATGAGTCCCAGACCAGGCTTGAAAGCTCCTGGACGCATCCATAACCAAGTTGTGCCAAGACCAAACCTGGGGACGGGAGACCTGTCCACATGAGGTCCTGCCACTTGGATTAGACAACACATAGGAGGTGCTGCCAGGGAGAACCTCCTCCCCCCCCACCAAGCAAGACAGTGTCTGTAGTCTAGAAAGTACGTTGATGCAAGCTTATTTATCTTTGCGGTCAATTAAGCTGCTTTCAAGCATAAATGTCATCTGAAGACACAGGCATAGGAAAAAGGAACAACAGGTAACCCAGGCACCTTAATCTCCCCAGAATCGGACCTGCGGCCCTACCCCAAAATACCTTCCCAGACACCATAACACACATGTACACGTGCAAACTTTCTCATGCACACTCACACACAGTCACATTGATGGGCAGATGCCACATGGACATAGAGCACTCATGCGCACAGCCATTACCATCGTGATAAACCTGTCTGTAGCCACAATCAATGTAATTTCAGCTCCATGTAGAGACACATTCCTGGAAAAAGTGAACGTGACACCAGAAATGTTCAAAGCAGAGGTCATCAGTAATAAAATTACTGAAATGTTTGCAGACAAGTTTTCAGTCTATACCATGCACAACTGGTAATCATTGAAAGCATGAGTTTCCATAGCATAATAAGTAACCACTTCAGGACCAGGAGTGAGAATGGTGATGCCAGGAGGGTGGAGGGAAGGTGGAGTAGAAAGGCAGAACCTATTGTAGGGATCTACATATGAACTCCCCTTTGGTGTGTGGACAACGGGGAAATGGGTGAGGGGACACATCAGATCGTGTGTGATGACAAAATAATGACAATTTGTAAATTGTTAAGGGTTCATTGGGGAGGGGAATAGACAGGGAGGGGAAATATGGGGAGCTGATACTGAGGACCTAGATAGAAGGAGGATGTTTCTAGAATGATGATGGCAACAATTGTGCAAATGTGGCCTGCATACAATTAACGTATGTATTGACTGTGATAGTTTTATGAGCACCCAATAAAATGATTTAAAAAAAAACCATATAGTGAGGGCTCAAGTAAAACTGTTTTGAAAATGATGGCAACATATGTACAAATATGCTTGATA
This sequence comes from Nesogale talazaci, assembly GCA_004026705.1. Taxonomy (NCBI): domain Eukaryota; kingdom Metazoa; phylum Chordata; class Mammalia; order Afrosoricida; family Tenrecidae; genus Nesogale; species Nesogale talazaci. The sequence continues at coordinate 9,674 of PVJH01026231.1, read as the reverse complement.
CAATTGATGTATGAAATGTTATAAGAGCTGTAATAGTCCCCAATGGATAAAATGACTTTAAAAAAGGAGTTTAGGGGTGGAGTCTAGCCTGTAAATCTTGAGACAGCCAATGAGACCTCTGTGTGGGCATGGCTTCTCCTGAAAATTCTTGGAAATCTATCCATATTTCCCCCTTTGGGATGAGAGACTCACTACTCAGTCCCTTGGAGGCGCTCTACTGACAAGACACAAGGCTGACTCCCTAGAAGACCTTTTGCCTGACAAGACACATGGCAGAATGTTGATAGACCCTGAGCCCTGGAAACTGGAGGAGCCACGAGGAAACTCCTGCAGGCACTTAGATGTTTCTACCACCACTACTGAACACACTGAACTCTGTATCCACTGGCCTGTGAGTGCCCTGGTGTCATTGTATGTGCTTCATGATCCTGAAGAGAACTTGATAGATTGCAATCAGACATATCAGACTTAAGACCTACATGAACTACATCCAAGTTTTTTGCCACGCAAGTTTCCTAACTGGGCTGCCTTTGATTGCCTAATGTTTGTATTCAAACCTTTCCTTTTACCTTGAAGCACTGGGTCAAAAAAGATAGATGTCTAGTCCTGTTAGGGAAGCTGCAGTAGTAGTATTGCTTTCAAGAAATGCCTGGTGGAAGATATCTGCTTCCACTGCTGAATAGCCTAGCATAAAACAGGAAATTAAACGTTTGCTCCAAACACTGATTCATGGAACACTTTTCTTCTGGCTAAGAAAGGGACAAGCAGGAAGAAAGGAGACTCTTCACTTCCTACAACCACACTGAGTTTCATGGTCCTACTTCCTTAATACAATGTAACTAATCAGTTCAGCAAGGAGCCCTAGTGGAGTAGTGGGTATCATTTGAGCTGCCAGGCTCAAGGACAGCAGTTCGAATCCACCAGCATCTCCAAGGGAAAAAGTGGAAGGTTTCTCCTTACACAAAGAGTTGCGCTGTCAGAAACTGACAGTGGTAGTTCAACTCTTGCCTATGAGGTGGCAATGAGTTGGAAATGGCAGTTACTGAGAATCTGTTCGGCTAATTTCCACTTCATCTCTGTAGTTTCGACTCCAATGTATGCACGCAGTGAGGCAACCATGTTTGTTTCTGGAGAAAAGCTTGTACTAACAAAGTATGGTTATGTAACAAGGAAGTAACATGTGAATCATTTTAGTTCAGGCCACTAGTTATGTGTGTAAAATCAGAAAACCACAGAAACACAGGTACACTACACATAATAGTATGTGAGCTATGGTGGCTCCGTGGTAGAAGCCTTGCCCTGCATGCGGGAAAGCTGGGTTAGATTTCCAGCCAGTGTACTGGCAGAGGGGGCTTGCGCATTGCAGCAATGCTTGATCCAGCTTTGGTGGAGCTTTGAGACTAAAGATAGACTAAGAAGAAAAGCTTAGCAATGTACTTCCCCCCCATCAGCCAGTGATCAATCTATGGATCATGATGGTCTGCTCCAGTTGCACATGATGGTTCCATGAGGACTGGGGAGGGAGGAGCAGGGTGCAGGTGGGGAGGAGACTTGGCAGCAACTAATAGCACATGTGCTATAATGGTCATGTGTTACACCAATGATCTACGGCTTGTTTCCAGTTTAGAAGGAAAACAAGAGATTTGTGCCAATTGCCAGAATTAGATTTCTGACATTATACTTTTCAGTATTTACGGGGCTGAGTTGATGGCTTTTTTTGTCTTTTAAGACCATGAGTCTATTAGCTTAAGGTTTGTTGCTCATGATGTCTGTTTTTCATCTTATCCTCTAACACAAAGTCAGTTTTGCTGGCTTCCCTTATCTGCAACCACCTGAGGACTTTGTGGAAAGTAACGCTTTTTCATTCTTGGAGTTCTGATTAATATTTGCATTTCAAAGGATAGATTCCAATTTATCTAACCCACTAGCTTCCCAAGGCAGATCTGGTTTTCCCCCTTCTCCTTTTGCCTTTCCTGTACTGTAAGCTTTCTTAAATACACCTGTGACAACACAGTATTTAAAATTCACAAATTGTTCCATTCGGTACAGCTGGTTCAATGAAAGGAAAGTAACTCCACACAAATAGTCTATAAACTATTATCTTCAGCAGCCAATATTTGCACTAACATTTAATAGTAAGTACGAAGGATCTACAACATGAAATAAGATGATGAGAATAGGAATTAACTGGGGTGGGGGGGGGAAATCCAATGTGAAGCTAAAGGAAAGAACAGCGGGAGAAGCATCTAAAACCACTAGGGGAAAAAACCCTAAATTCATTGAGGAAGTCATGCATTTTGCTAGTATATTCATACATGATCAAATGATTTTAGATCGAAACCCAGCAAAGACACACAAACACAGCTAGATCTGTGACATCATTGGTCGGTGGCAGACTTTCAGGGCCTCAACCCTCTTCCCTGCACGTGCCAGGAAAAGAAACTGATGATCAATTTTTGGAACAGACTCCAAGAATCACCATTTTTCCTCCTCAATTTCAATGGCTGGACAATTACACTAAGCCAGAAACATGACTGCAGTGGAAAATCCCCAGCAGTTGCAGCCGCAATCCCTTTCCCTGGCCCATCCTTAAAAGCCCCACCATCTCCTCACTGGATGTGACTTCTCTGGGCTACTTGCTAGACCACGGAACCTTGTCCGGGAGCTTCTTTTCTAATAAAGAACTGCTACAGCGTCTTAACTTTTTCTCTCCTTCTTTGTCCTCATGCCTCTGTTGACTTCTCATTTGGTGCCAAAACCTGAAAGGAGAGAAGGAATCCTGACGCACTCCCACCCATCTTGGGCAAGTGTGGTGCTCTCCTCACTCTCCTCCTGAAACTCTGCCATCAAATCCTGGTTCAACAAGCTCCTGGTTAGCACTCAGCTCTCGCCTTGGCTTCAACAAATCCTCACTTTCCATGTGCCTGCCCCCGGCTCTTTGTCTCTGTGTCCTGAAAGACCATAATGAAGAAACTTAACAATGTCTCACTTTCCTTCTTTGCAAAAACCCAGAGTTCAGTGGAGAATACTCAGGTGAGATTCAGTCCTTCTGCTGGAAGGGAGGAAGGACAAGAGGCAGAGCAGTCCTTCTGCTGGAAGGGAGGAAGGACAAGAGGCAGAGAAGACAGCTGTGTTGAACATGCAATGGGGAAATAGAGGGGGGGTGAAATCCCTGTATTTGAGTGCTCATGAATAAGTGGCAATTTAATCTGTCTCTGGGCTTGAGTTAAAGTTGGATCCTGAATAGTTACTATATGTAAGTGTTATGAACTTTTGTTTTTTTTCATGATATGATTCCATTTAACAATGTTTACCACCAAGTCGTATAATAAACTGAGGAAGAGAAAGTATGTGCCCTCTAGGAAACATAGTGAAACTCGTGGACAGGATCCCAAGGGCTAAGGCTCATTTCGGCAATGTCCATAAAGGCTTCAAGAGATGGGGGAAAGCAATGGAATATGGATCCCTATTCTCTTTAGCTATGTATTAGGTGATGTTCCAGAAACAAAAGAAGAAACTCCACCCCAAGAGCCTCCTTCATTTGAGGAAGTGCTCTGGAATTGAACTAAACAACATAAAGGGTATCAGAGTTCCTAGCTAAACTCTACCCCTAATATAAATCCTACTGAAAAGGAGTAAACTTTGCCTTAGTTACCTCAGATACTTTACATATTTATTTCACTAAAACTTAAATGGCAAAACAAGCAAAAGTTCTTGATTATGTGCACTGTATCTCTCCATTGCTGTTCGAGATTTCCAGTTACCTTAGTATTTCTAAATTGTTGACAAAGGTATCGACCTTGCAGCTGTCGTATTTTTAGAAATTGCTGCCTTTTCTGGCATTTCTGATTCCCAATTCCTTGCAGAAAGGAAAGCATCTGGGGTGGTGAGATCTCACAAGATAGAAATCCTGCTCTCCAGCATAACCAGTCCTTCTTGGAAAACTTTAAAATATACACTTGAGTTCACATTGGTTTAATTTATAACTTTATTATGCTGGGGTACATTCAAAAAATCATGGACATTCTAACGTCAATGTTTAGTGTAGGTTTATATTCCCTGTCAAATTTTCAAAACTAATCAAATGGTTTTAAGGTGGTTTTCCTGGGTCTTACAGAGCTAAGACTGTTCTCTGCTGCAAGAGAAGGAAAACAGTGAAATTACCTTGCTATGTTTCTTTTTCCCATAAATCTGATGTGAAACCAGCATGCTCTACAAAGAAAAGCAATAGCAGGTCAGTAAATATTATCATCCACAAGATAACAAGTAAGAGTTGATAAGATCCCAGCTTACAGGGAATGATTTGTCAGCTTACAATCATACACTCTGGTATATATAAATATATACAGAACAACTTACAAGCTTGCCAGATGACATCTTTCCCCATTTATTTGTTACAACTACCGCAGCACCAAAAAATGACTCTATCATTCTAGCAGAATATTTTTGAAATACAATTGCAATGCCAATTATCCTTAGTCCTGTGGAACATATATACACAGAACTTCAACATTATTATTAGCACTGTAAAAAGATTCATCCTTTATGTACCTGAAAACTGAGACAAATGCCATATTTTTTCTAATTACATTAAGGCACTTTCTGTTATTGAAAATCTTAAATATACAAAGGCAGAGTGGATTGATGAATGTGTACTACCATATACCCATCACCCACCAGATTCAACAGTTATCAAATCCTTACCATTCTGACTTAAGTCCCTACTCCCAATAGGCTCCCCTTGGTCTCCCTACCTTCAGTCTTCCATATCTCCTGTGTTTTTAAAGCAAATCTCAAACATAATAGATTCCCATTAGTATATATTTAAGTATAATTAATAGGTTATAGTTGTTGCCATTTTAATCTCAAGAATAGCTATTCACTCTGTTGATATTTTCTGCACAACTTTAAAAGACATTCATAAAAGATGTATGCACTGATTTTCCACTTTCTTTTTAGCCTAACATGTATATGCACTATCACATATGTATGCTGCCTTTGCAAACATGCTTGCTTGAACTCTTCATTTTATATCTCTTTTTAAAGGTTTCAAACATGATGGAAAATAACTCAGTATATAGTATATGACAACTTCCCACCTCCAGACTAGGCTTCTTTCCAAGGGTTTTAGAATGCAGATGTGTACACATATGTACATAGGTGTGAATACATATGTGCATAGATACTTATACATGTGTACATAAATAAGGGAGCTCAAAAAATTTTGGATAAATTTCATTTTCTTTACATTCTATTTTCTTATGAACATTTTGATTGCCCTGCATATATATACACATGCATTACACACACACACACACACACACACACAGGCAGTCCCTGGGTTATCCGACATCTGGACAACTTCTATCTTCTTTTGTTTCCTGGGGAATTTTAACCTTCAACATTTTTTCTGTGTATTTTCTCTTTATTAACATCAAAGTCTACAGGTGGTGAGCAGAAAAGAGTTACAAATCTAAGACAAAGAAAGAACTCTTCTTCTAGATCAGCAGTTCTCAACCTTTGAGTCTCAACCCCTTTTGGGGTCAAAGCACAGGGGTTGCCGGATTCATAATAGTGGCAAAATTACAATTATGAAGTAACTACAAAAATAATTTTACGGTTGGGGTCACCACAATATGAGGAACCTTATGGTGGTGACATTAAGAACATTGAGAACCACTATTCTAGGTGCACCTCTGATAGCTGTGAAGATAGGATGCCTTTGAAATGCAAAATGAGATCAGGTCCTTAGAGAGATTGGTGCATTTGTTCTGTCCTATAACCCAGAGCAGCCACTCAGTATGATCTGACACTGCAGAGGTTAAGAGGTATATAAATAGGTGTGGCCAGGGGATCTGTATGACTAAGGTGATCTTCCTGACAATAAAGAAAAGTCATTACCTTGGGCTCCAAATGACACATGTGGCACTCTTGTCTTTTAATGTTATGTAAATTTGCTTCCACTTTGAAGAGACTGGACTCATTTCTACTTACAACAAATTCTTCATCAGAATCACCTTCACTTGCTTCACTGGCTTTTAAATCATTGAAATGCTTTTAGTGCATAAATCTCTAAAATGTAAAGTTGATAAAAATTATAGATATCTGTTTTGACACGCATACACTGAATGGCTGAAAGACTCCGTGAGGATCTCATTTGTTACCTAGGGACTGCCTTTATATATGTTCATTTATGAGACGGGTAGTAAAATAACACCATTCAATGACACAACAACAGCAGCTCACATTTTAAGCTTCAATCTTTGACGCTAACATTCCAACAGCTGCTCCAAACGAGTGACGTGGGACAGCTGATGTCACTTCTGGCTTTCCAAATCACAAAAGACTCATGTTCGGCTCTAATATGGTCTATTATTAGCTAGTGTCCTGTAATAACAGAAATATTTCTGGTACATAGTTGTGGCAGTGTCAATTCCAGGGATTGGTAGTGTTGGGGTGGAGATTACCCTGTCAATCTGGAGATAGCAAATGAGACCTCTCTTTGTGCATGATTTTCTCCTGAGAATTCTGGGAAACCTTGCAGTATTTTCCCCTTGGAAGTGAGAAATTTACAGCTCAGTCCCTTGAAGATGCTCTACTCACAAGACACAAGAGTCGGTACTTGGGAGACGTTGCAGCTGACAAGACACATGGCAGCATGTTGATAGACACTGAGGCCTGGAAACTGGAGAAGCCATAGAGAGACCCCTGCCAGTGATAAGATGCTTCCTCCGCCACTGGGTACACAAGACTCTGTACCCACTGGCCTGTGATTTTCCTGGTGTCATTGCACGTGATTCATGAGTCTGAAGAAGACTTTATAGACTCGTATCAGACACATGGGCTAATATCGGACTTATAACCTTAGACTGGACTGGACTGGGATGTTTTTTTAATGTACAGTTGCTCTTGTTCATAAAGCTCTTTCTTAGACACATATGCATGTTTATGGATTTGTTTCTTTATTCTACCCAGACTAACACAATAGTTGTCTTCTCTCTATGTGTGAAGAACATCTAGGACAGCCTCTAAGTGTGTTAGACTACCAATTTATAAAGGTTCAAAAAAAACCCCTCTATTCTTAGCTATAAAATTGTGAAAAAAGGGGGGCAATATTTGAAAAGTAAGCTCCTCCCTGATAAGCTGACATTCATGAAAAATAAATTAATATCACTTATTCAGGAAGTATGGGAATGTGTATTAGCTCTTGAAGAGATGCTTTGTTCCAGTAAGTTAATCTGAAGATAGAATAAATGTCAGATATTGAAATAATCAGAAAAAATGCACACTGTACCCTGAAGTACCATATCCCAGGTTCAACAAAGATTAACTGAAGACCAATTATGTTTCATCTATTTATTCCTCTCTCCTTCCTCTGCCTGATTCATCTATTATATTGCTTTAAATTATTGTGAAAGATACGGCAAAATCTGAAATTATTTTAGTGTCAGAAAATCTTTTTATTTACTTTGTGGAACTCTCTTGGATGACTTACCTTGATTTTCATATCAACCCTGAAGACAGAGGGCAGCTGCTGCATTTTTATTTTAGAATTACGGGTTTTAGTGAACTTAAAATGTTACATAGGGGCTGAGCCCCGGTGGTGTAAGTGGTTGAGTGCAGGTCTGCGGCCTGCAGGCTTGGTGGTTCAAATCCAGCTGCAGCTCTCAGGAGCAGCGCTGGGTAGCTCCCACGACCACCAGAGGGCAGTGATGCCCAAAAAACAAAACAAAAAATGTTATGCAGGATAATGTATTTGTGTCTATTTTCTTCTGAGGAGAGAGTTTAGAATCTTTGCCTGCTACCCAAAGGGCATTGTGAACCAAAAAAGTTTCAGGACTTCATTTTAGAGAAAATAGATGAATAATTCTACCCCATCTCATTCCCACCCACCACTTTTGCCTTTTATTATAAATTATAAAGGCCTGGCATAACTTACTATACAAAATGGGTACCCCTATCATTCAGATGTTGTAGATACTTAGTGTGCAACAAAGCTAAACCCGTGGTTGAACAGTGCATTAAAAATAGGACCATACTGGTAGAGAGACGGAACCAACAGCAAGGATATACACACAATCTCTTATTTGAAGGACGGGCATCAAAGGAGTGGGTTGGGGGAGAGGTCGGGCAGTGCAAGATATGACAGAACAATAACAATGTATAAAGTATCGAGGGTTGGTGGGGAGGAGAGATCAAGGGAAGAGGGGAAGGGATGGAAAAGCCGATACTAGGGGCTTAAGGGAAAAGGCGGACGATTGGAGAATAATAGAAGTGGACATGTGAGGGTGCTTGCCACAGTATGCTTATTTATATATTGTGAAAAACGATGCATGAGCCCCCAATAAAATGATTTAAAAATTAAAAAAAAAAGTTCAGTAGTGGTAGCCTGGCACCATCCAGTTGGATTCAGGTATTTTCTCTCCCTTCTACTCCTGTATACATGTATCCCTCCAGAGCTTTTAATAATCTGAGATCATACAAGAGTTGTCCTTCTGTGATTGACTTACTTCACTCAGCATAATGGAGCATGTATCAAGACGTCACTGCTTTGCTGGCTGAGCAGTATTCCATTGGATGTATGCATTTTGTTTCTCCATCGACCCACTGTTCCGCATGAGCAGCTGTGCTGTTTACCACAGCATCTATATCATTTTGCATTCCCACCACCAGCAATGGATACGTTTCAATTTCCTCACATCTTCACCAACATGCTGCCTTGTTTTTCCTATGTCTGGATCTCCAAGCTACACTACCCATGGGACACCTAATCCGTGAACTATGTTGCTGTGAGTTGAGGCTCCTTCAAGGCCTGCTTCGCCACTGTCCTGGAATATTTGTCTCTTGAGCTGGGGACTGTTGGACTCTGTCATCTGCCTGACTGTGGGTGATGTGCTTTGCTGTTTGCTGCTTGTGACTGGATAGCCTGAATTGCTCTACAGAGTACTGCTCGGTGGCCCTCAAAACTCAAAGGACTGCCAGTCTACTAGCTGTCTCATGCAAATAAGGAAAACAGCATAATTTCTTTTGATATGAGCTCCGGTGAGGACGAAGAATCGACGATTCTTGAAAGAAAGACATCAATTGCTGGGAACAGCACAGGCTGAGAATCTCCCTCCGGTGCAACTTGTAATACAAGCTGCGGACCAACCTTTTACAAAAGGAAAGGGCACCCTGGTGTTATCATTACTGTGGGGAAGGAAAATAAACCAAGTTCTCTCTTTCTCTCCCACTTGTGTCAGCAGTGACATTTGAGAGGGTTCTCACCAGCAGGCTTCTGCCCTGCCTGGAGATCACCCGACTGACATGGGTCTAAACAAGGATGGGGCCATTTGGGGCACCTCCCTGTCCTCCAGGCAGGACCTTGTGAGCCAACAGAAACATTTTAGAGATCTTCCTGCTTATATGTGCTTGTCTTGCATGTCCCCCCTACTGGGCTAAGTAGCAAGGAGGGAAGAAAGGAATGAGACGGATAGGCACCTGGTTTACTCTCTGTGGGGTTGAGATGATGTCCAAGGATCCTCAAGGCCGCAAGGCTCGTGGGGGGCTGGGGGTGGGAATATCAGGTGTGGTAGGGTTCCCATCCTCACTATCCTTTCTCCACTCTAGAAAAGAGCCCTGGAGGTGATAGTGGGTGATGTATTTGGGACGCAGATGCTAAACCAAAACTCCGC
>PVJH01026230.1:0-30365 GCA_004026705.1 Nesogale talazaci | reverse complement strand
GCCCTGCTTTACCATTCACCTGCCATTGCCTTTTCTCCTTCACGGCACCTTTGCCCGGGATAGGAAACACAGGGACCAGTGGGATTGGTTGTCTCTGCACCTATAGAAAATTCCCATTGGTTATACTTGGGGGAATAACTGACAGGTTTTGTTGTCTTAATTAATGTTCTTTGTTTTACCTCTCTAATTTCTAACGGGGGGGAAAAGGCAGGCTTTGTACTCCTGTCAACAGTGACAGTCTGGGAAGACCACAGGGAGGTCACTATGAGTCAGTACGTACTTGATGGCAGCGAGGTTTGGGGTTATTGTTGTGTTTTTTGAGGTTGTAATAAGCATTGCAATGACTATACAGAATTTAGACAATTTCATGACTAAAGAGCTTATTAAGGAAGTTAATAAACCTCTTATAGTTCTATTTATTCAGAAATAATTTGTTAAGATAGATGTAATACCTGTGAGAAATTCTCAGGGTTGAGTGACTTATGAGGACAAAGTTCTTTCAAGTGTCCTAATAAATGCTCAAAGAAGTATACCCCTCCACTGTAAGCCTCTACTGGAATGCATTCAGCTCAAGCTATATTACTTCAGCAAAGCCAGCTGCCTGGAATTAAGTGCCCCTGTGAGGCACCTGGGGCCAGTCAGCCTCACTCCAAGACACTCAGCTCTATTTTCATGGGTCTGCATGCTCAACTTCTAGTTAGTGCCCAGGGGCATGCCACTCCTCAAGCCAGACTCTGAAGGAAAGCTCGCATCTTGACTTTCTCTGTGAGTTGGGAATTCCATCACTCTGCCCCAGGCTCTGGCTTCTCCTTCCACTACTTCTCCTCTACTTGTGTAGCTAGCTATTTCTAGATCCAGGATGTGCAGGGATCTTGGCTCCAGGGCCTGCGCTTCACTCCTGGCTCTTGCTGGCTATGAGATCCCTTCACCTGCTTCTCACAGGACTCCTTTTATGTCACAACTGGTTGACACTCCAGGGAACTTTTGTTACAATTGGTCACAGGTGAATCCTTCAGTATCTTTCCCTACCTTTTCACCAGACCAGTACAGGAAAAGATCACTTGATAGGAGTTGGAGACTTTGGTTAGAAGAGCCCCTCCAATAGTCATCATGAGAAAATTTTGTGTGCATAAACAAACCTCTCGTTAAGTTGTGATGCCTGCCTATAAGTCCAGGTAATTTCATTTTATCCCATCTTACTAAGCTCCAACTCACTCACGCTGACTTGGACAAATTTTAAAGCTAGGAACTAGAGGTTTCATCAGCCTCCTTGCCTGCATTGGGGACATGAATCAGAAAGAGACTGCGCCTTCAACTCTTTGGACCCTTTTAGCCTGGAAGGAGAAGGATGTTTCCAGACAGACTCTGAGAGGGGCAGAAGCCAGGAGGAGTGGCTTCCCTCACCTCAGAGAAGTGTGCTATTCTTGTTTGTGTCCACATCGGTTTCCATGACAACCACTTCTCTCCCCTGTGATTTCTGAAGAGCGTGAGCTTGTGGCAGTATCATTCTGAAAGACATGTTACTCTTCCCTGGAGCTTAACCTGGGCTGTCCATCTACCAGATTAAGGTGGCAAATGTCTTGGGAACTAGAATAAAAAGTAGATTGCAGTGGGATATCGGGTGTGGGGAGTGGTACAAGAAAGAAAAGGGGTGTTGCCAGGTAATGGGTTAGAGGTGGAATTAGCTGAGATGCGAGGTGAGGCCTAGTGAAGGAACATGTCCACACTATGAGCCCTCTTGCAGGAGTGTAGGCCGGCAAGTCAGTGCATCAAGGCCATGGAGGGCTGCTGGCAGTCGTGTGTGTACCAATTCTCCTCCAATGTCAGAGGAGAAAGCGGGTTCTCTCCACGCTGACTCTGTTGTCAAGGGCTTTGTTCTTGTCTTCAAGAAATGAACCAATCACAAAGGTTATAGGCTACATGAAGAAAAGCACATCTTATTTCTGCCTTGCTTTAGTTTTATATAATTATTACATCAACCGTGGTTGATCAAAGCATTCATTAAAGAGAAACTATCTCCCGTACGCTTTTGTTATGGTGTGGAGAGATGTGACAGGTTTTCTACGTCTTGAGCTGTATTTCCCTTCTTTTTCATGGTTGATTTCTCTCCTCTCCTCCTCCCCTTTCTCCTTCCTAGTGATTCCAAGTCTGACATTTCCCCCCTTTTTTCTCTCTCTACCTGGCTTAATCAAATCTCTCTTAAGACGTCAAGGGAGGCCTGAGTCAATGTAGCTCGGGGATGTATTTGTGTGCCGAGTAGGGGAACACTGCAGGGCAGATTTCCAATTTCCCAGGTGTGCTTTTCACACGGATGGGAACAAGGCCTTCTCCTGGGTCTGGGCTCGCTTCCCCCATTCCCTGTCTGCCTGCAGGCTTGCCTTCGTTTGCCATATTTCCATGTACATCTATGTCTGTAGTGATCGTCTTAGCTCATTCCAATAAACCAGGCTACACCGAAGGCACTCGAGCAGATGATAGGTCTGGATAATCTTAGGTCGGCCAGAGCAGAATTGTGCCCCCTCACAGGGTGGTAAAGTCTGCTTTTGCTAAAGTAGACTGCCAGACCTTTTTTTTCTTTTCCTGAGACAGCTCCGGGTGGACTTGAATGAATGGCACCTTTTCTGTTAGCTGCTTCATGTGTGATGCTCTCATCCTTGGTGCTCCTGTCCGAGATCCGAGATCGCCTTGCTAAACCTAGCAGGACTTTTGTGCCAGCACGGGACAGCCAAGTCATCACCTACTCATCTCTTCATTAAGGATCATTTTTCACTGTGTGTTTTTGCCACTCCTCCTTTCTGTATTCCCCTGCTATCCTGCCAGTGGACATTGCTCCAGCGTGTTTTCCATAATGACTATTCCATCCAACCAAATGATTTAAAGAAGGGTATGACTTAAATTTGGAGCTCATCTGTGTGAATATGTGCAAGGTCATTTTTTCTTAGAACTGCCCTGTAAAAAACATCCAGCGACATGAAATTGGGTCTTTGTGCTTGCCCTATTCCTGTCATTAACCTGTAGAACTAGCTATCACTAAATGTCTCAGGTGAAATGGTGTCTACTAAGAATGCATGTTAACCCCAAAATACATGGTCACCCAGAAGCTGTGAATGTGACTTTGTTTGGAAGTTAAGCCTTGTCAGATGTGTAAGCAAGTTCACAATGGATTAAGAAGGGCCCAACCTGCAACTCATGTGCTCAGAGCGTGATTTGGACAAAGTCACAGATTCAGAAGTCAGAGAGAAAAGATGAGCGTGGTGTGTCTACAAGCACAGATGATTGCCAGAAATCACCAGATGCTATAAAGAGACAGGGCACTTTTCCCTGGAGAGACTTATAGGGGGACCATGACCATGAAAAAATCTTGATTTCAGACTTCTGACCTGCGGGAGAAATTTCTGCTGTTTTAACTCATTCATCTTTTACAACAGCACTAGGAAATTTATATGTTTAGTAGCCAGGATCACGAATGTCCCCTTCATTTTTACCCCTTGTTGTCAGCTCATCGGTAATCTCAGTCAAGTGATTAGACTTCGTGGAGCTCCGCTGCCTATAGTTATATGCCAGCCCCACAACTTCCCAGCTCTCTGAATGAGGTATTTGAAGTCTATATGCATCTGTTTATTCATCTAGAAAATGAGAAGCATGATAGTAACTAATTTCAGAAGGTTGTTTGAAGATTGATTGAGTTTTAAACATATCAAATACTTAGACTTAGGTCTGCAAATAACAAGCTCATAACCAATGTTAGCTGTCATCATTATCGTCATCATCATCACCTGAACTTCAAAAGACAAGAAGCACTTTTGTCTTCAAGAAACATTTACTTTCTTTCCTGTCAAAATACCTAGGCAAAGGGAAACCAAGAATAAAATACTCTGCCACAATGTTATGTGCTTAATTGATTTTTAACAGTCACTTCTTCCATGTCCTAGTTTGCTGTAACTCAAAGCCCCTTCTGAGATAAGCTGTCTATGACAGTCTGTCTTAAATATTAGTAGCTATCAAAGTTACCGGGAGGGCCCGCTCAATCTAGATTGCTGGGCCCTACCTCCAGATTGTTTGATTCATTGGATCCAGATTGGACTTCATCATTTGATTTTCATAAATTCTCAGGTAAACGGATGCTCTGGTTGTGTGTGTGTTTGTGGGTGGAGGGGGGTGTTCACTCTCAGACAACCACTGCTTTAAATTCTGAGTCACTGAAAGAAAAGTTTTCCGGTGAGTCTGTGACCCAGATGGCCTGTGATTCCCCCAGGGTTCTGAAACTGGTCTCAAGTTTTCCCTTCATTTCTGTGCACTGCAACCCTGGTTTCAACTCCCTCTTTCCTGGATCTACTACTGACAAACTAGTTTCACTGAGATAGTCTATTTTAGAATCTATTCCAAATGCAGCCATGAACAGATTATTTTTAAACTGAAGGTTCCCATGTAGCCTCTGGAAGGCCAGAATGTCCATCTTCATTTTCCTTTTTTTCCCTCCAGGACTTCTTGTCTCTGTAATCAAACATTCGCATAATAGATTACCATATCTGTAGCACAGTTCTATTTTAATTACTCTGGTTTGGGCCAGACAAAGGATGTCTTCAGTCCTGCTAGAATCATTTAGGTTTACCACCAACCCCCACCTCCTCCTCCAGGGTAACTCCAGTATGCATGCAGGTGCAGTAAAGATAAGGAAGGATAAAAGTCAGGGTTTGTGGGTGCTGTTGGGTGGGTCAGTCTCTGTTATGGTGACAACAGACAATTTTGATAGTCACTTTAAGCTCTTATCTTTTCTTCAGGCTATTCTCAGTAATAGTGTGTAGGTTAATTTTATAGACACTGTTTTGAATTGCTTCAAATCCTCTCCTTTTCTCTCTCATTAAACCTGCCAAAAATACTTAATTTATTAAGTAAAAAGGAGAGGTGAATGGTGAGTTTCTTTCTCTTCCTTCTGGTCCACGTTGCTATATAAATTCATCTTCTTCTGATTTGTCCTTGGTCCGTGAGAGATCTCTCCTCCTTTGTCCACCTAACTTCCTCATCTCCGCCATGAATCATGATTCTCACATTGTTGTTAGTTTGGAAACCCGATTTCCTTACATTGAAACCCTTTGCCACGTCTTGTCTTTTTCCAGCAATACCTTGCATTTTGCTTCTCTATGAGTTTCACACATTCACATCCACATCCACAAATGCATCTCTTATATCAGTTGGGGCATTGCTGCATTTGTGAGACGATGAGTCAGTCAGAGCTTATTAGAGTTCATGCAACCTTGAGGTCTGAATCAGCCTCAAGCACCCTTGGACAGGAAGAAAGAAAGAGCTGTCCTCCTTGGGGACTTTGGAGTAATAACATTTGGGGTCATCACCGAAGCACTATGGAGAGAATTTGAGGTCTGAAAAGCAGACAGTTTGAAAAGTCACATTTGATCTGTGAGCTGTGAACAAGGAGCATTGCTGCCTCCTTACTTTGTCACTCGGAAGGACAGTGAGATATTTCAGAGAAGCACTCTAAAGCATTGAATCTCTTGCTGATGGTGGAGTCGTGTGGAAGATGGTAAAGGCGTAAAAGAACGACATGTTGAGCTACAGCAACACCTGACTTGCCATTAGTAGTCTCAGAGGAGCTTTCTAAAAATGCAGATGTCTAGATGCTGTGCTGGAGACTCTGACTCTCTTCCTCTGGAGGTGAAGGTCACTAGCCCTCTCCGACAGTCTGCCTGATTGGGGTTTAGATGGGGTCTGAAAACTTGACTTGACTTTTACCTTGACAATATCTGTAAAGTCTTAAGCCAACCACATTCCCTTTGTCTCTCCATTTCCTCTTTACATGGTGATAGCTGTCTTCTAATTCTTCTCATTAGAAGATAAGAACTTTTGAAGACAAGTTGTTCTCTTTACCATCAGTTCCTTGCATAGTGCCAGCCATAATGTATATTTTAGGGTACAAAGAGCCCCTCAATCTCAGGTATAATTTAAGGAGAACATATATTACATATTTAAAAAAGACAAAGAAAGCACAGACATATCTGGATGAGGGTGGCTGTGTTAGTCTGGCTTAACTGGAAAAACAAATTCATAGATGCTTAGATGGGTATAAGAAAGAGCTTTATAAGGGCTGAGCCCTGGTGGCATAGTGGTTGTGCGTGGGACTGTGGCCCACTGGAGCGGAGGTTCAATTCCAGCAGTGGGGCTGGGCCTCCTACTTCCACCACCGGAGAGCCGTGATGCCCTCCCCCGCCAAAAAAGAGCTCTATAGAAAAGAGCTATTTTATATTAAGAAACATTCCAGCCCAATCCAGGTCAAGTCCATTAAGTCTGATATTAGCCCATTTGTCCAATTCCAGTCCATAATTTCCCATTTGGACTTATGTAACACATGAAATGACACAGAATGCAGGAAGATAACAAACCAGTGGGTGGAAAGTTGTGTGGATGCAGTGGCAGTGGAAGCATCCCAGTGCTGGTGTGAGTCTCCATGTAGCAACTCCAGCTTCAGGGCTCTGGTTCCATCAGGGGTCTCCATGTGGCTTGTCAGCAGGAAGACAAAACAGAGTGTGTATGTCTGGCCACCAGTGAGCCATCTCCTTCATGCCTCGAAATGAGGTCATGGAGCAATCTGATTGACAGGCTAGGTTCCACCCCTTTGCAAGTTGACAAGAGATTATGTAACTACCACAGAGGTCTTTAGCAGGACGTCAAAATATCATCCAAAGTTTCAAGTTGGGATGATAGTTAAAAGGCATGGAGCAAAGGAATTTGTCATAAATTCATAATTCGTGACAAACATCACAGTTGTTACACATCAAATTGGGACTTACATTACCTGGAATGGTTTACCAGATTTTCCAGTGCCTTCTGACTAAGGCAGTCAGGGCAAGGTGGATAGGACATGATTCATGAGTATGTACTATACCGTCTGTATATACTGCACTGTCTCTCTTACCAATACAGTGATCTTCACCAAGAAAGCACACAGGTAAGCTCCTAAGGGAAGCTGTACCTCCCTCAGTTTGCTGAAGGGTGTTGGAGGTAATCTACTTTCCATTACACTCAACCTGAGGGGAGATTAGCTACATCCTTGATTAATGTTATGGGGCCGTAGTGATGTGGTGGTTACACATTAAGCTGCAATTATAAGGTCAACATTTTGAAGCCACAAGCTGCTCTGTGAGAACATGATGAGGCTGCATGTTCCCATAAATAGCCACAATCTTAGAAACTTGCAGAGTCAGTTCTGCCCAGTCCTATGGGGTCACTGTGAGCCAGCACTGATTTGATAGGAGTTAGGGGTTTGGGTCTGGTGGGGTTATTGTTTGTGTGTTTTTGGTTTCTGTTTTTTTTTGTTTGAGCTTTTTGGTTAATGATCAGAATGCATTCAATGGAGACTTAACCTATGTGGGGACTCTGCAACTGGGTTTTGGACTGAAACGGACATCCATAGCCCTTGGCAAATGGAGGTGTCCACAACTTAAAATCTAATACAAGTAGGACCCTTATTAATTGGGAATAGAAGAATCAGTGAGTGAATGTTGGAACAGAAGAAGAAATATATGATTGGAATATCATAAATGCCTTTTGAAAAGATTCAAGGAATTTCCCTTTCCTTTTCCAACCATAAGTTTGTATGATTGGAGTGTTTATCCCCCATGCTCCTTTTGTGTGTGCGTATGTGTGTGCTTGTATCGCTTTCACTCCACCTTCTTTGACAAGGGAAAAAGAAACTCAGTCCTTCCAATTCTTATTACCTACTTCAGTCGCATCCACATACAAAAGACTCCATGGCTTAAGTTAGTAGCTCACCCAGATTTGCAGTCTACCTCTCTGCCTCATGTCCTTCCTTTGCTCAAGAAAATGCTACTTGTTTTAGAATGCTACTTTTAAAACCAACTTAAGCAAAATTATGAAGAAATTACTTAGTTATCTACATCTGCACATTCAATTACTCATGCTTTCTCTACAGTCCCTTAAAGTGGATGGTTGCTATGTCTTTGCATTAGAATCTTCTCAGAAGCACAACCCCCTTTCTTTCCTCCTCTACTATTATCAAACAGGTAATCTGTTTGCTTGGAAGCTTCACCCTATTTGGTTAATGCATCTTGACAACTCCCTTTGTGAGAGTATTTGATGATAACATTCAAGGATATGTCAGTGTTGACAAAAGTCTACCTTACATTATTTTCATGGCTGGAAAAGAAACCATTTCACCCAGGGAGACCTCGCACCTGCATCTCTCAACCCCAAATGGTGAGAAAGCTCAAGGGGAGAGAAATGGCCATTGAGTTAGCTGAGACAGTTTGATCTGTCGGTTTTGCATTGTTTCCCCTCCTTTTGAAAAGGCTGGTAACAGGGGGAGACATTTGGAAAGTAGAAAATATTTCAATCTATCCCCCAAATAGGGGAAAATACTCAATGACAAGAGTCGAGAGAATGTAGAAAGGCAGTTTCACTTTGAACTAGATTAAAGCCTCTATTGTAAGACCACCACTGGGCAGGGTTTCTCTATGAATGGGATCCTCAGGGAGGCACATGAATGCTGACTGCACACTGAAGAACAGCGCTGGGCAGAGCATTTTGCAGGCAAGTGTGATCAGGCCCCTGTCCTCAATTCAGGACTGCTCTGTTATCTTCTCTGGGGACAGGCTGAATGGGCTAATAGAATCAAGGACACAAGTAGGAATCTTTCTTCCAAGGAACTAAATTGGAATCGATCATTAAGAACCTTCATCCTGTATGTTTCCCAGGGTCCCACCCTCTGAAGTCTTGGTACTCTGAGGTCCTTGAATTAACTTTGGGTTATTGATGTTCCTCCCTGAACATCCTGGGTTCTCCGTTCCTGATCACGTCTTTGGCAGGATTACTGTCCTCTGGCCCATATGGTCCAGTGAAATGTGACTAGTTCCGGCCCACAAGAGCCAGACAGACAGAGCATATGCCATTTAGTGGGTGAGTGGAGCATCCCAGTATGAGGTTCTGCGTCTTCCTTCTGTCATAATCATTGACAACTTTCCAGACAATGGTCCCTCTATCACTTGGGTCCCTGAGGGAGTGAATGAAGGTGAGCCCAACTTCCCGTGCTGGTCCGTGATGGAGTGCAGAGGCAGCTGGTGCTGCTCTCAGCTGCTGGGATGCGCAGGCCACTGGCTATGACCGCATCACAGCCTGCCCCGACCGCGTCTGGGTCTGAATCGAATGCAACAATGAAATTAAAAGCCCACAGGAATTGAAACCCAATTTCCAATACTCACTTTTTAATTTTTATAGTGGCACCCTGTTCAAGGCAGTTCCTTGAAATGGAGATGGTGGTGCTTTTTGAAGTCTCTTGGTGACTTCATGAATAGAGATAAGACGGACAACTGAATCCTGGCCTGCTGAGCAGGGGCAAGATCCCCAAGAGAGTCCAAAAATTGCAAGAGCAGTTTGAAGAGCAAAGCCTCGCCAGCCACTCAGGTTGCTGCGTGGCCAACCCGTGTGTGTCAGGGTAGTGTTCTACTCACTTAGGTTCTCATTGGCTGATTTTTCAGAAATAGGTCACCAGGCCTTTCTTCTAAGGCACCTCTGTATGAATTTAAACCTCCAATCCTTCTGTGAGTCGCTGAGTTCCTTAACCACCTGCGCCTCCCAGGGCCTCCACTGGAGAGTCAGCAGGCCCATCCTCCTGGGGTTGGCGTCAGCCAACGACTAAATGAGCAGATTCGTGATCTAGGTAGATAGGGTTGATGTCCCCTTCACCGTGGTCTACTTAGCTTTATTTATGAAAATAGGATGTCCCCAGGGGGAAATCAAGTCATATCCTAAGTGCAGCAGAGGAGCTTGTGATGTACATTTGCCGAAGCTGGATGTCTGTGTGAAGGGATAATCATCCGCTTGACTTGCATTGGCTTTGTAAATTTTACTGTTTTGTTCATCAGGCTTTATGGATGTGGGGCACATCCTGACGCATAATGTAGCGCACAGAGCCAAGCTGAGCTATGATTGATGCCCAGGTCAGCTGAGGCGCAGGACTTAATGTTGTAGTGAGAAACAATGAGGATGGACTTTTCCCTCAGCTCTGTACCTTGAGGATAGTCAGACCAGGTACACTTGGGGATATACCTTGGATGGGGCTAGTTGTTATATATGTTACTTGAAATGTACCTCCCATGATGCAGGGCCCCATGGGACTGCAGCAAAGGAGTGTTTGGGGAGGACCTACATGTGATGTAGCTCTGTAGTAGAATTAGGGTTGGTTCAGTTCTGTGAGCCCTCGTGTGGGAGGCAGAGCACTTCTAGTTATGGCGAACCAAAGCAGCACAATGCCAGGACTTCTGATAAGCAAGGGCACCCTGCCAGAAGTTTGTATCCGCATCATTTGGCAAACAGAAGTGAGTGAAGTTAAAGCCAAGGGTCACCTTACTGGGCCCCCTTTCAAAGACCATTCTCCTTTCAGTCCACTTCTCACTCTGGCATGTCCCCTCTTCCACAAGGTCCCTAAGAAGTGGGATAGGAGATGTGACAAGCATGTTGATAGGGACAGACAGTTACTGTAGTGGGAGCACAGGTCACAGAAGTAATAAAGACAAGTGTGACAGAATCACCCCTTGTCTGGGACAATAACAAGGCCCAGTAACTAACCTCCCCAGTTAGAGGTGAGGGAGGAAAACCCTGGAAGCCACTGTGGAGCAGTCATCAGATATGCCAAGACCTGTCTCCATTATTCCCTAAGTCATCACCAAGGCAAGGCTCTTATCTAGCCCACAAGTCTCCCACAATTCCCCAAATTGTTTAGACCTGAGAGGTTTCACTTTCAAAATATACCTTGAGTGCTTGGAAAGGGGAGTTGTTCACAGATCCAGCATCTGCTTTGTGGTGGACAATGGTAAAGCATTGAGCCCAGGCTAGACATTTGTAGTCTTGAAGGGTGGACATCGGAGTGCCTGTGATGAGAGAGATGGGTGTTTAGTAGACATCAAGGAGGGTAAATCTTCCCCTTCTATTCACATCATGCTAGTAGTGGTGTCACTGTTGTCCCCCTCCAGGGAAAGCATGACTGTGGGGTTCTCCATACAGCAGGGTGGAAAGCCCCTTTCAATCATCAGTTCCCTCACCCTTGAAGACATGAATGACATGGTGAGTCACCCATAACACTCTCCACTCCATATGCCATTGCATAGTGTCTGATACTGAGCTGTTCAGAAAATTGTGCATGCTGTTCTATTCCAGCAACCATCGTGGAGACTCTGTTCATAGAGTCTTTGGTGGCCTTTGTATCTTTGTCAGAAAGTCACCAGGTTCCTGGCTTGGCATATGGGTCCAGAATTCCCATGGGAACCCTATTTATGAACCTCAAAGCCTCAGGCATACCGTGGTATAGCCCAACAGAGAAACCTTAAGAGTTTATATGATATTGAACTGTTGTTTAAGGACAACACTCTTTCTTTACTACTGAGCCCATGGCCTGAGAATTGTAGGTCAGTAGTAATTGTACCCTGTTCTCAGTCACACGTCCACATACATCTTGATCTCTAATATGTGTACTTTGGTCACTATCAATACTTGAAGGTATCCTATACTTAATATACCACTTTTTAAGTTATTTTATCACAACAATTTGGTAAACTCATTTACAGAGGAAAACCATGGTTAAGCCAGTAACTGTGTCTATGCACAAGGGTGTATGATGCTCCTTCCTTTGAAGATAAGGACCTTATATAATCTACCTACCATTCTTCCATAGTCTTTATGCCTTTATATTTTAAGGTTGTGGGGCAGGCACCCCTGGATTGGTATGAGCACATAAGAAAATTTTAAAAACAGTTTTATTAGCACGTCATCCCCATGCTATACAATTCAGCAAATCAATCATATCAAGAAGACTTGTACAATTATCACCACACTCAATTCTAGAATGTCGTCTTCTTCCTTGTATTCATTGTTATTCATGTACCATATATACTCATGTATAAGCCTAGTTTTGTAGCACGTTTTTTAAAAATCATTTTATTGGGGCTCTTACAACTCGTAACAAACCATACATCAGTTTTATGCAACATATTTGCACATATATTACATCATTCTTTTCTAGACATCTAGTTTCCATTGAGCCCTTGGGATCAGCTCCCCTTTTGTTCCCTCCCACCTCCTTCCCCACAACTCTTGTGATTCCCTGATAGACTGTAGATTGTTATATACTTCCAAGTCTCACACCAACTGCTGTCTTCCTTGCCCTCTGGTTTCTGTTGTTTCCCCCCGGCTATGTGTGTGTGGTTATGTGTCACTCATTGTGATCAGTGACCTCTTCCCTCCCCATCTCTGCCCCCCTTCCCTCTACTCCTTTGGCATCTCTATTTCCATTCCTGTTCCTTCATTCTATGTGTTGTGAGTTTTATCTCTTGCCTATACCTATGTACATGTTGCAGTATAGTCTAGATTAGGAGTGGCACCAAGCACATTTTTAATGCAGTTTTGTGGTAAAAGTAGGTGCCTCGACTGATATTTGGGTCAGCTTATACTGGATTATATATAGTAATTATTATTTTTTCTGATTATAAAAAATTAATACAACAAAACATTATCTAATTCCACAACTTCTGCATGTCTAAATCAGTGCCATTGATGATGCTCTTTAGGTTATGCAACCATGACTGATATCCTTTTCCAAATTAGTCCACCACTGTTAGCATAAACTCAAGAGTTCCTAAGTAACAATTCTTTCTCCTTCACTCATGGTGACCATCGGTCATGTTTGGTTTATTTATCTTCTTGATTTTGATTTATTTAGTAGTTTTCTTGATATGATATTCATGTATCATATACTTCCATGGTTAAATCACTTTTAAAAAGTTGTATGGCTTCATTGCTATCAGTTCTAGGTTCCCCCCCCCCCCCGCCCTCCACAATCTTAGGCCTGGGACTTTGGACGTTTTCCAATCAGCACAGGATACTAGGTTGTCAGTTCTCCTGGTGACAACTTGGCACCTTCTGCTCATGTACATTATCCTCATGTACACGAAAGCATTGATTCTTGGTGCCCTGGTGAGGGAAGAGGTGAATGGTCTGCAAAGAGACAAAAACAAGTCTGTGCTCAGGATTTGGGGTTTTCCTGCCACAGGGCTTCCCACACAGAACCTTGCTCATTATCTCATATTCCTTCTTATGCCATTGTCTGCTCCCCAGCTGTTACCCACAAGCTCTAGCCAGCTGTCTTATTTGACAACTGGTATTTCCTTCTTTTAATAGAGAAGGGATTTGTCTCCACAGTGTGGGCAAGGGTATCATGCTGGCAACATTACTGGTCCAAGCATGGCTTCAAACACTTGATGCAGCAGACTGGTGGACAGGGCCTCTGCAGACCCTCACGTCAGTGTTTGGAAACTAGCCCACTGATCCATTGACGAATGGGTAACATTCTCTTATACAGAGGGTTAAAACCACTAATAATTGTTTCTCCATGGAATTATACCAATTTCTTGCCTCCCTTCACAATTCAAACCAAAAATCCAGAGAGACTCCAGTCAAATCCTCATGTTGCTCTCGAAGTTCACTCAGTCTTTCTTAGGGCTATCTACAACTAACTGAAAATAGGTAGCTTTTCCTTTATTGTACCCAGTACTTTCTCATGTACAATCAATAACTTTTCTTTCTCAAGAGCTTACTGCTATTTTTCTGTACCTGCTCCAATAGCCACTCACTTCTTAACACTCAACAGAGTGGTTTCATGCACTGGGCCAGTGAGCTCTTATCCTTCAATACTCCAAAAGATCCCTGAGCACCTGCATTCATTTTGTCTTTGAGCCTATGGGTGGGGTGAGCTTGTACCTCATTGACTATAACTTTAGACACAAATGGGTTTTAGCTAATTAGAAGCCCCCTAGACATTTGACGGACATTTCTGACCCAGGTGACTTTGGGGAAGTTAGTTACACATTCCATCCTCTTTCCTTTAGGCAGGTGGTTAGGGCATTGACAATAATCTTGTGACAGAGAAGCATCTTTGTCAGTTTGTAGAATGTCAGAATGTAAGACCCCAATAGATGTAGCAAAGAAAGGAAACAGAGGTAAGTCTTTTCCAGCAGCTGTATTATGTTCAGGCCTATGGTATATATGGGCGAATCACCTTTTTAAGCTCCTTAGAGTCCACAGTCATATGCCATGACTCATCTGGTTCCTTCACAGTCCACCTGGGGATATGAACATGCAGTAATCTTCCAGCAAAACTCTTCTAAACGAGTTTTACTGATTGCCATAGGTCCTCAGGGGCAGTTTACGTTATCTGATGTTTACCATTCTCGGTGGTGGGGGTCCCGGCCACTGGTGTCCATGCCACATTCCCCTTTAAGACTGTTTGCACTACCCTTGCACACAGTCAGAAGCCTCTCACAGGTGCAGTATAAGGACATCCCATGAGACTATCCACCCCTAGAATGCATTCCATAATTCAGTGACTATAAACTTGCTATAATGTAGAGAGAGGGGGTCCTATTTGGAGACCAAGGGTGCCTGAAGCCCAGTGGATTTCGTTTTCTGTAAATTGCCAAGGGGAATCTTGGAAACACTCAGGGATTTTCAAGGAAAAGGCTACATAGCCACCACCACCCCCCCTTCCAAACACACACAGACACACTACACAGCTCTGTTGATGCATTGTGGCACTCTGTGGGGTTTCTGAGGCTGTCACTGTGGATATGAGTGGAAAACTTAGTCCTTTTCCCTCAGAGCTACAGGTGGTTTCCAACTGCCAAGCACTTGGATGGCATCCCAAGGCCTAACCAAGACCTTTCTGGGCTCCTTCCTTACTCTGCACTCTGAGGAGCCTGCGCATACTGCTTAACTATCCTTGATCACACAGGTAATGAATCAGAGATGGGGCTTTGACCTGCTCCCCTTGGTCACTGGATGCAAGAGTCCTGAGACAGTATAACAAGGATGGGCAGTGGCTGATGGGAGATTGAGTAGATGGGAGATTAGACTCCAGCTCTTCCTTGGGCCAGTTTCTGATGGCTTCCCTTTGGTCCACAGGTTGAATTTCACTTGACGATTGTTATCATCTGCCTGTACCTCTGTTTCCCAGGCCTATGCTAAAGATCCTGGCCCTTCCTTACTGGCACTCTGTGAGGATCAGAGCCTACAAATGTCAAGTACGAACATTATGCTTGACCCCAGATAAGACTCGGGAAATCATAACAATCAATCTTGTTAGCTGTTGACATCTTTATTTTCCCCATGATCCTAAATGTTACAGTCTGAGCATAATGCTGAACCCATGCTAGTATTTTTTAAAAATAAATATATGCCGAATGAATAAGCTGGCATTGCCCCAGGAGGAGGAGATAGAGACTGGACTTGAGTGCTAAGGGGGTAATGAGCCTCTCCCTGTATAAGAGTTTGCCTTCCTCCCACCCCCACCCCACCCCACCCCATGTTATAGATGGCCCTGAAAACAGGTCTCCTTCACAGACTTGGTCTCACACAGGAAGATTAAACCATTTTCAGTGACTCTGTCTTCTTTCCCCCCTTTTAATCCTTTTCAGTTTTGTTGCATCATTTGATTTCAACAACTCAAAGACCTCTCCTTTGCCTTTCCTGTCTTTCTTTTAACCCCTTTCCTTTTCTTTCCTTTCTCTCTGAGTCCCCACCCCCACCCCCCATTAGCAGAGCCATGGGGGTTTCTTGTCCCTTTTTAATTAAGTGCGAATAAAAGTAACACAGTGTTTTATAACTGGAGAGAATTCCCCAGCAGGAGGCCAGGGCCAAGCTCTGCGTCCTGAATGGCAGGCAGGCAGACACCACACATGCCTGGTGGGGGCTTTGTCCTTCATGAGCGCTGCATCCCGCTGTCCTATTGCCTGCCCCACCCTCTGCCTGGCAGCCTGGGAGCTTTACTTTGAGTGCAAGTCCCCCTATCTTTTGTTAGCAGAAGCTACAATTGGAAGCTGATTTCATTTAAGGCGCTTTTAATCACACAGTGTGCTCTCCTGAAATACGCTGGTGTCTGAAAACTTCCTGTAAGTTAATTCCTGCTGTCCGGGGAAGTGTCCTAATTTCCCTGACTTCCCGTGACCTACTCCTCTTTGGGTGCCTGACAGCCTTTAGACAAAAAAGTACAATTCAGGCCTGGTACAGGCAGCCCCCCCCCCACCCCGAAGTACCTGCCAGATGAATATGCATGCCCTTGTGATAAGCAAGACTCCAGTGAGAAGCAAAGTGTGCCCATGGAGAGAGGAGTCCACCCTCTTGGGGAGAGGAGGCTGTCAGGCCTGCTGAGCTACCCCTCACCCCGGAGCCCTGGGGGAGGAGGGAGCTGCTGGCTACACATGCCTTTGCTAATGGAAGGGTTGAGGTCCTACAGTTTGAATTCATCAGCTGCTCCAAGAAGAAATAGATGGCAGCCTCCTTTCTTAAGAATCCTACCCTTCCCACCCCTCAACACACAAAGCAAAGCAGAAAAATACACACAAAAAAAGGTAAATTGACTCACATTGATCCTATAGAACAGAATAGAAAAGCTTAGAAAGCAGACTGTCCCAGCTCTCTGCTGCAGAGAGGTGGGGCGGGGTGGGCATGGGGGGTTGAACCCAAAATGTTAGCGCTTGAATATCTTTAACCACTGACTGCCGGGCTTCTCTGGTAAGGATTTCAGACTTGGCAACCATATGGGGCCCTTCTCCTCTGTCTTGCACATCTCTCTGGGTCAGAATGGGCTCCATGGCAACAGGTGTTGATGCTGTACCATCTCTGTGGTGGCAGTGCCCTCCCCAGATAGGCAGGAAACAGGCTGGCTATTGTAAGGTTAGAGCCCAGCACAGAATGCTGCCTTTGGAGCCTGAATCTCACTCATCGCCTTCCTGAGCTATGTTTTGCATACCGAACTCAGGAGATGGGATTCTGGGATTCCTAATGAGGAGAACATGCGTTTATTAACTCCCGGACCAAATTGCTTCCCTGTTGCCCTCTTTCTTTTTCATGAGACATGATGGGTTATTACATGCGTGATTAAAAAAATATGTCATTGACATGTTTTGCCTTTTCAGTTTTATTGGATTGCGATCTTGAGGCCAGCTCTCAAAGACAGGGAGCACGGGGATAAAAAGGCATATGTCTAGGCACTCCAGAGAAGTCAAACCAGCAAAGTGTATGTATTCAGCTGAGTAAATAAGTTCTATTACACACTCTCCACTTCAGAGCAGCCAGTGGTCTCAAACTGCTGACCTTGTGGCCGGCAGCCCAGCACATAATCACTGTGCCCCCAGGGTTTCTGGTTACACATTCTTTGAAACTTTTAGGAAGCAAAAGCACCACAATGGGAAGCTCTTGTCTAGTCTTCTGAGGGTGGCATTTTCCTCTCTCAAACACATGCTCAAAGAATTCTCTGTGCTTCAATTTAAACCACATCAAGATGGCAGTTTTGTCACAGTTGAGATACTCCCATTCTGTTCCCCTTAAATGATCCTTGGGGTTTTGTGAACAAAAATAAATCAAGAAGGGCAAGGTCACAAATGTAGGGTGAATGGGTAATGCTGCCCAATCCTGTGCCTGCCGGCCAGCCCTTGCTGCCTCCGGAAAAGGAGCGCACACCTCGCAGAGATAAAGAAAGAAGAAAGCAGACAACCAGACAACTCTCCTGACTTTGTTCTCACTGATTCATCTTTCCAAGGTCTTGACATTTCTTCCTAATAAGATCCTTGATCACCCTATGTCCTTTAAGAAAACCTATCAAGAAGGTCTCTTTAAAATGAAAGAGATACTTGTTCTTTGATGCTCGATACCTCCCTTTGGCCCCTCCTGATCACACATGCTGGTGTGCTTCTTCCATGTGGGCTTTGCTGTTTCTGTGCTGAATGGCGAATCGATTATCTTCAAGTCTTTGAGACTCCAGACATTCAATCATTTGGTAGCTGGGCACCATTGTTTCTTCTACTCTATTTGCCTCTGTATCCATTTGTCTTCAGCGATATCAGGAATCAATTGGTCCATTGATTTTGATTTTTGTTCTTTGATGTCTGATACCTGATTGTTTCAGCACCTCATGCTCACACAGACACCTGAGCTTTTTTTATGGTGAGTTTTGTTGCTCCTGAGCTGGAAGGCTGCTTGTTTACGCACAAGTCTTTAAGACCCCAGATGCTACAGGGGAGTCACGGGGAGGAGACAGACCAGTCAAGGGGCAGCTGGGCAGTGATGATGCATACACATTTCCTCTAGTTCCTGAAGCTTTCCTCCCCACCAACCATCATGGTCCCAACTCTACCTTATAAATCCAGATGGACTAGAGAAGGTACACTGGTGAAGAGGGGAGCTGGAGATATGGGGAGACCAGGATGGATGAGCCCTTTCAGGCCAGTGGTTGGATTGGGACTTCTGGAAGGGTAGAGAAAGGATCGGGTGGAGAGACGGAACCCACTGCAAGGATATACACATAAGCTCCTATTCGAAGGACAGGCATCAAAAGAGTGGTTTGGGGGAGAGGTCGGGCCGTGTGAGATATGACAGAACAATAATAATGTATAAACTATTGAGGGTTGGTGGGAAGGAGAGAGCAGGGTAAGAAGGGAAAGGATGGAAAAGCCGATACTAGGGGCTCAAGGGAAAAGGTGGATGATTGGAGAATGATAATAGCAGTGGATATGTGAAGGTGCCTGCCACAGTATGTTTATTTACGTATTGTGAAAAGCAATGTACAAGCCCCCAATAAAATGATTTAATAAAAGAAAATGGAAGAGATACAAAGCGAACATAACCTTTTACTTTAAAGGCACCCTAACAAGACAAAACAAGTGAGTCCATGATAGAATTTGTCTGTGGTCTACAGAGACATGTTTGAATGCACATGGTTGACAGTGAACTTGGCACCCGTGAATTGGACCCGTAGGAGCAATACTTTGTGACTCCACCTCATATCGGTAGGAAGGGCTTCCAAAAATGGCATAGAGATTTTCCATTATCATCCAACCCCATTTTCTAAGACCTTTGTGGGTGTGTGTGTGAGTGTGGAGCGAGGGAGCGCGCGCGCGCGAGAGAGAGAGAGAGAGAGAGAGAGAGAGAGAGAGAGATCAGTACTGGGATTAAAGGGTTACTTATTAACCCCCAATATGACACAACTTTGTTGAATATAAAGGGGGACCACACTTACCCGTCAAAAGCAAATGCCACATTTTTAATATGAATCACACACTGACACAGTGGTTCTCAACCTGCTGAATGCTGCAACCCTTTCATACAATTCCTCCTGTTGTGGTGACCCCCAACCATAATATTATTTTCATTGCTACTTCATAACTGTAATTTAGCTACTGTTATGAATCAGGTGACCCCAGTGGAAGGTTGTTTGACCCCTAAAGGGGTTGCAGTGTACAGGTTGAGCCCCCCTGCACTAGCAGAAAATAATATACATAACTGGGTTAATAAACAGGACCAAGAAGCAGCATCACTGTAAGAGGAGAAAATTGAAGTTGTAGAAGCCTTTATCTTATGAAGATCCACAAAGACCATTTTGAATCCTAAACTTGTATCTATAGCTAATTGTATGTGTGTCTGTACAAACATGTACAAATGTATCCTAAAATGCTCCAAGCTCACTGCCATCTAGGCAATTACAGCTCATTGTGACCCTATGGGACAGGGTTGAGCAACCTCTGTGGGTTTCTGTAACGCTTTATGGTAGTGTAAATCCTCCTTTTTCTCTTGAAAAGTTGCTTGTGGATTTGAACTGCTGACCTAGAAATTAACAGCCCAAGTATAAACATTTCTCAACACACACACACACACACACACATTCTCTCATGAAATTTTAGAGCCTGAAAAATCCCAACTCCTAAACAACCTGGAAACTTCTCCTGACTTAGGTACTTATAATTGTTAAAGACAAACTTGAATTCATCTCTCCTACAATGGCCATTCCTGTCTTATCCAACAGGGCAGCCTGCTGGCTATCGGGGGACAAACCTAAGTTTGGCAGGGAAGATGTTAGCCTGATAATTCACGTCCAAAGAAACAGAGACAAGATGATAACTTGCCATCAGCAGGTTTCAGTATGAAAAAAAAGCCAGAGAAAGCTGCCAACATATCTATATAGATTGGAACCAGGCCACCACCCTCACCCCTACTGAGGACAATTCTTGCTAACTCACTACCCAGAGCAGACCTCATAGTGGAGGTGATTACTTTAGGTCAGATATCCTCATGTGGAATGACTACCTCACAGCTGCCAAACCCCTGAGAGTCATGGTACAGCCAAGGTGACTGTCATACCATCTTAACCATCACAGTATGTTTTGGAATTTAAGAAACTGCCCTTCAGAGTGCTTTTTATGTTCATTTTTGGAGTTTCTGCTGATTGTGTGGATCAAAGGTTAGAGGAAGGTTGCTGAGCAGAATACATACTCCAGGTTTTAAAGAAAATGAATGAGCATGTTTCTTAAGTCAATGTGTAGATTGTAGATGTCAATGCAGGTAATTGGGAAATTGAAAGAAAAAGTTGTTTATGCCTAGCATATCTATTCACATTACACCTAATTAGTATTTTTTTTCTGTGTTGGCTTCCTTCTTACTATTTGTTTCTAAAATGTTTATGAAATGATATTTTCACCTACAAAACATAGAGGACACAAAACTGAAAATTTGACTCCAGTAATATGTGATACACCTGCACTCCCTACTTAACCCAGAGGAAAGAGAGAGAAGAGGTAGGATTCAGTTTCTCTGTTGGTAGACCATCTGCTTGAGTGTTTTGATAGCAACTTATTGAGGTTATAATGACCAATTTTCTCCAGAAATCTATGACTCACCCTAAAACCACCATTCCATTTAAACTGAATTACTGGGATGGCTGCCTTTATTTTTTATTTCAAGTTTCTAGTTAATTCTATGCTCTGTAACATATGTTTTGCTAAAGAAATTTTTAAAAAGGGAAAGAATGCTTTGATTATTTGATTATGTTGATTCTAGCAAACTTCAATCAATTTCTCTTACAACAGCTATTCCTGCCCTTATCCTGCAATCTGAAGCTCGCCTAAGTGATCCATAGGAGGCTTGGTGGAGTAAAGGTTATGCCTTTAGTTGCTAACTGCAAGGTCAGCAGTTTGAAACCACTAGCCACTTTCCAGGAGAAAAATGTGGGTTTCTACTCCCATAAAGATTTATAGTCTTGGAAGCTCAAGGGAAAAGCTCTGTCCAGTCCTATAAGGTCACTCCAAGTCAGTATCACGTTGAGGGCAATGCCTTTTTAAATTTTCTATTCTCTGATCCAGGAGCTAGCTGTAAGGTCAGCAGGTGGAAATGTCAGCCACTCTGAGGGACAGCGATAAGGTTTCCTGCTCCTGCAAAGAGTTATAGTCTCAGACACCCACAGGTGCCGGCCGGTCCTACGGAGTGGCCATGAGTTGGATCCACCTCTCTTGCAGTTAGTTTGAGTGTGTCGTAAGTGACCTACTTTTCCTTTCTTTCAAATTTGTTCATCTTCCAAGAGATTCCCACATATACTCTCCATGGCAACTGAATGCAACTGCTTCCGAGAGCTCTCAATGGCCTCTCTCACTTTCGGTAGATCTGATATTTATCACTGTCTATTTCCTCTAGAGCTTTTCCATCCCTCCTCTTTACCTGTCATTATGGTACCATTTTCCACGGCACATGCCATTTCTCTAAAGAATCCCTGATGGTGAAGTATTTTCTTAGTCTCAGATTTTAAACAAGTTGTTAGATATTTCTCATTCTCAGTTTCAATTTATATATATATATATATATATATATATATTCAATAAATCTATGGTCAATTAACTAGATGCAGGCATCAAAATTTTCAGTAAATCTGAACAGGTGTATATGGTTATGATTTAGCCTGACTATCATGTACATAAAGGGCTCAGAGTTGTCTTTTCAGTGTTTTAAATATGTGGGCATGGCAAATGGCTACTGTGCTGAAGAATATGTTGCAGTAGAGGTTGGTTCAATTGTTTCAAAATGAGGGCAAATTTACTTATTATTGAAGGGCAAGTAAATATTATCAAACCAAACTCAATATTGCCCAATCAATTTTGACTGATAACAACACATTGGGCTAAAGTCTAACTGCTCCTTTATGTAGTTTCTGAGGCTGAAATTTGCATCTAACTTAGTCTTTCTAGAAAGAAAAAGATCACATGTCTGTTTCTATTTTGAGGACCACCCTAGCACTTGATAAGCATTATCCACATTTTTACAACAGACTCATGTCAAAGAGATTATAAGTGCACATTTTCAGAAAACAGCTTTAGGGAGTAACTTCTCCAATGTCACACAGCTAGCAAGTGGTACCGTGCACTACAATCCTAACCCAGGCATCTTATTCCAGAAAGGATGTTCTAGAATCGATTCTAGAATATCAGAGTACACTTAGATGTTTTTG
Source organism: Nesogale talazaci (assembly GCA_004026705.1). Taxonomy (NCBI): domain Eukaryota; kingdom Metazoa; phylum Chordata; class Mammalia; order Afrosoricida; family Tenrecidae; genus Nesogale; species Nesogale talazaci. Next base: position 8,023 of record PVJH01026230.1, on the reverse strand, counting down.
TATTTGTACATACTTCTTTCTAAGCTGGCTGAATGCCTTTCCCCTTTAGCTGTCTAAACAGCAGCTCTGAATGGCTCCTCTAAAGAGCAGCGTCTCTAACCTTTGCATCACACTGGAAATAATCTCTTTTCATGTGAATTCTGTCACACTGGATATTTTATCCCAAACTACTTATTATTTCTTATATTTCATCATGGCATATAGTCATGTATGTACCTATTTCATATTCTTTACCATCTGAGAAGTTTCTTGGATGTTACAAAGTTTATTTGCTCCTATTCAGACATAATCAGGACAGCTGATATGCATGATGTTACTTCATATAGAGAGGACAGGGTGGGGAGAAAGGAAGAAATTATAGAACAATAGAAGACAGTGTATAATTAAGTGTTAAAGTGTGTGGCTCAGGCTAATTATAAAGCTTTGGGGAATAAATGCAATTTTGTTATATTCAAGAACATAAAGTTAATTAATGACTAACAAAATATTGTCAAGTAGCTGGCTTTTCAGTTCTACTATAATTAATCAACACTTCTTTTCATAAATGCAGAGTGGACATAAGCCCAGCACATCTCCAGTTTAGTGAAAAATTTAAATTAACAATAGAAATTAATGAGTATCATATGGGTTAGATATGTTTCAATATGAGAAAGTTTTCACTTTAAATTTTCATATTTTGGTGAAGAAAACACGGTGCCTTTCTAAATATTTTTATCTATAATGTGTGCTAAAGAAAGTCCTCTAATATTTTTACAGTACCTAAGGTATTATCTGCCAAAATTATAACACACTTACTAGAATTTTTTTATTCTCCCCTTTCCTTCTCTTACCCAGTCCTTTTCATTCCACCTTCAAAGATAGGTTCTATTTTAAAGGGGTTTGATCTTTTTAAAACACCCCAAAACTGATCTCATAATACATGGAATGATGAAACTAGAGGCAATGGAGGACACAGGTGCCCTCAGACTATGGAGCTGACAGGCGAGGACCCAGTGAATAGTCCAGTGTGAAGATAAGGGGAAAACTGTCTGCTGTCTGGCTTCTAGGTTACTGACTGAGGGGCTATTGGGAAAGGGTTAGGGAATACAGAAAGAACAATACATTTAAGAGAGTAGATTGGATTTGGGACCTGAGGTCTCATTAGTTATTCTGTGAACATTTGATAATGTAGACTTGATGCTCAAAAGTGAATGGCACTGGAAGATTACCAACTTCCAAGTCATTGGCAGATAGGATATGTGGAATTTTTCAAAGAAGCAGAGTGTAGAATGAATACAAATAAAGCAAGAAAAGACCCAGGATACTCCAAAGAGAGAGTTAAGCTAAGATTCAGAGAAGTTTCTCTAATAAAGGGTTTGGAGAAGGAGCATACACAGGAAAGAGAGGGAGGGAGAGAGAGAGGGAGAGGGAGAGGGAGGGAGGGAGGGAGGGAGAGAGAGAGAGAGAGAGAGAGAGAGAGAGAGAGAGAGAGAGAGAGAGAGAGAGAGAATGGTTGATTAGTCCAGGTAGACTAGTGAAACAAATTCATAAGCACGTGCTTGGATATAAGGGAAAGATTTATACAAGAGGAATGGGATATTGAGAAAACATCCCAACGCAGTCCAGTCCAAAGTCATAAGTCCGATATTAGCCCATATGTCCGATACCAGTCTGTAAAGTCTCCTTCCGACTCACGAAGCATGTGCAGTAGAGGAATCCTGGCGCTGTCAGGGGTCACCCCATTGCTCCTCGTTTCCAGGGTTCAGGGTCCATCAGCAGTATCCATTGGTGGTGAGAGCATCTCAGAGCTGGCAGGGGTCTCTCTGTGGCTTCTCCACCTCCAGAGGTCTGGGTCCATCATGGCAAGCCCATGTGACCTCTCCTCCAGCTCCTCCAGTCTCCAGGAATCAGGATCGATCAGCATGCTTGTCTTGTCAGTAGTTTGTCATTTCAGAGATTGAGCCCAAGACTCTCTACTCCAGTTGAGAAATACCACAAGATTTCCCAGCATTCTCAGGAGAAAGCCATGCCCACACAGAGGCCCCATGGGCTACTCATTGGCTGTCACCAGATTGACAAGCCAGACTGCACCCCTAGGCTCCCAATCATGAAATTGACACAAGTACATGACTGCCACAGATACCAAGAGACCTAAGAGAAAAAATAAATAAATAGGAAGGGATCTGTAAGTGAGAACGGAAGAATCTTAGATTTTACATATTGATTGTCACTGATAACTGCAGCAAGTTTACTGTCAAGCAGATTACAGCATGATGTGGAATGAGAAGTGAGAAAATAGAGATATCTATCAAATATCAATCAATCTTTCTAGCACTTAGAAGGTAAAGGGAGTACCTAGTGGTGATCTTGGAACAAAGAAGTGGAGTTTGGAAAAAATGGAATTAGTCTGGAAAAGAACAGCATTATATTCACTAACCAAATCAAACCAAGTTGATACCAACTTATCCACTGATCCTATCCTATAGGACAGGGTACAATTACTTTGTGAGTTTCCAAAGCTGTACTTTTTTGTGGGAGCAGATAGCCTCGTTTTTCTCCCGAGGAAGGGCTGGTAGTTTTAAACCGTTGACCTCGAAGTTTGCCCAACTCATAACCGCTACACTTCCAAACTCAAAAACGCTCGAACTCACTGCCATTGAGCCGATGTTGCTTCCTAGCATCCCCCTCTGTGTTCCTGAGTCTGGAACTATTTGTGGTATTTCTACTGGGGTAGAAAGCCCAGTTTTCTCCAGCAAAACTGCTGGTGGCTTTGGATGGCCAATGTGGATCATAGCCCAACGGGCAACCACTACACTGCTAAGACTCCACTATAGTGCTACAAACTCTTATACTCACCAACAGAGGCGTGGCATTACACGCCTGTGTGTGTGTGACTGAAGTGTGTTTGTTGCTGTTAGGGTAAGGTGACTGGATGTCTCCCTTCTTAACCATTTGACAACATCCCACAGCGTTTTAAAATTAAAATAAATATATCACAATACTATTTTTGCATTCTATGAACATTTTTGTTGCTCCATATCGATAGGCCAAATTTTTAATCGAGAACAGTCCCTCCCTCCCCATTCAATGGTGTCCTCCTTGAAATCTGGTCACTTTATTAGGGGACTGTCAAGTTGGTTCCCATTGCTGGCGACCCTGCATACAACAAAACAAAATGCCCCTGGCACACCCTTGGTCCTGTGCTTTCCTCATAATTGTTCTTAGCCTTTTAAATTTGACCCCATTGTTGTACCTACTCTGTCCCCCTCTTATCAAGGACGTTCCTCTGTTTTGCTGCTCTTCCCCTATGCATGATGCCCTTCTCCAGTGACTGTTCTCTTCTGACAGCATGTCCAAACTATGCGAGATGGGGTCTCACTGTCCTCACCTCTAAGAATCATTCTGACTGAACTTCTTCCCAGAAAAGCATGTTTGTTCTTCTCCTGGCCCATGGGCTTTCACTATACCTTGCCTGCACAATAACTCAGGAGGATCAATCCTTCTCTAATCTTCCCTAAGCAATGTACACCAAATAATGGATCATCCTCTCTGTCGTCTGCGCACTAGGAGCAGCTCTCCTGCCACTGCTCCTGATGCCCAAAAAATGTACGCCTGCACCAAATTCAGCTCCACCCCTGCCCTGGTTAGGAGCACCTCTCTGCTGCTGAGCCCACCCCTGTCTGTGTTGGTGCAAAAACGGCCTGAGACACTGACGGACACTTCAGCAGCTTAACAGCCCCAGGTTCCCTGACCTCACTTACCCCTACTCACAGCTTCCAAGCCAGCACCATCTCAACAGATATTGATACAATTGCCAAGTTCAGTGGGGCCAGGGCTGCCACAGTTGGAGTGGCAGGCTCTGGAGTTGGCATGGGGACTGTCTTTGAGTACCTCATCATTGGTTGTGCCAGGAACCTTTCTCTGAAGCAGCAGCTCTTCTCCTACATCATTCTGGGCTTTGCCCTCTTGGAGGTCATGGGACTTTTCTGCCTGGTGGTGGCCTTCCTCATCATCTTCACCATGTGAAGGAGCCGTCTCTACCTTCCATAATCCTCTGTCCCTTGTCTCGACTGCTCTGCATCTTGCTGGGCAGTCTAGGGAAAGTCATTGGCTCAGAATTTGACCAAAGAAAGAAAAATAAATAATGAATTGATAAAGATGTTTGGGGTTTTTTTTTTTAAGATGGATCTTGACTGGAAGCAAGGGATACCAGAAAGGTGTCTACCTGTGTTTCATTGATTATGCAAAGGCATTCAACTGTGTGGATCATAAAAAATAAGGAGAACATTTCAAAGAATGGGAATTCCAAAACCCTTCATTCTGTTCATTCAGAACCTGTACATAAGACCAGGAAGCTGTTGTTCAAAGAAAAAGAATGTACCCTCAATGTGGCTGTAACTCAGAAAAGGTGTGCATCAAGATGAAGATTTTTTACCATATGTTTTTTGGGGGTTATCACTGCCTCTGGTGGTCATGGGCACTACCCAGTGCTGTTCCTGAGAGCCGCTGCTGGTTTTGAACAACCAAGCCCGTGGGCCGCAGTCCCGCACTCAACCACTTAGACCACCGGGGCTCAGGTTTACCATATGTTTTAAATCTGTTTGCTGAACAAATTATCTGAGACCCTGGACAATATGAAAAACACCATAATGATATCAAAGGAAGATTCATTAATACTCTTCATATTCTTCATATGTAGAAGACACGGACTTGTACTTTCTGATGAAGAATAACTCAGTATAAATACCAATCTCCACAATTGGACCAAGAAGCAGAATCAAGCAAATACAGAAAAGATTCATAATTTATATTTTTAAAAATATCTTCACATATTCTGGATACATGTCCTTTGTCATATATATTATTTCTGTCTCTGGCTTGTCATTTCATTTTCTTAATGGTGCTTTTTCAAGCACAATATTTTTAAAACTTTTATGACATTTAATTTATCATCTTTAATGGATCATTCTCTTCTTGTTTTGCAATGAGTTTTTTGTTCAATCTTTGATCACAAAAATTTCTCTTATGTTTTCCTATAGAAGTACTGTAGTATTAGCTCTTACATTTGGGTTTGTGATCTATTTAAAGTTATTTTTGTCTACATTTCAAGGTTGAGGTTCAGTTTTATTCACCCAGATATCCAACTGTTCCTGCTCAATGTGTTTAAATGCTGTCTTTTTTCTTATTGGATTATTCTGTCTCTTTTGTCAAAATGTAACTGATAATAAATGTAATTTATTTTTAAAATGTCAATTATATTCTATTGACTTAAATAGCTATACTTGCACCAGTACCACACTGGTACAATTTTCAGATAATTCTGATAACTGTCGCCCAATAGTAAATTTGAAATCAGGTGAGTTTAAGTTCTCAAACTTTACTCTTCATTTGGAAAATCATTTTGGCTTTTTACACACTTTGTGCTTCCTTATATACTTCTGAAACAGATTGTCAGCTTTTGTTCACCTGCTGAGACTTTAATAGAGATTGCATGGAATTTATAGATCATTATGGGAAGTGCCGCCAAGTTGACAATATCAATAACATTTGCTATTGCAAATGGTATTGTTCTCTTAATTTCATGTTTGTCTTGTTCACTGTTAGTCTCTATAACTGTTTTTGTTTATCAACTTGGTTTCCTGAGAACTTTCAAAATTAGTTATGAGTTCTTACAGTTTCTTTGTAGATTCTATAGGATTTTCTACATAAAGGATATGTCACCTGAGAAAGACAACTGTATTTTTTACCTTTTGGTATTATTCTGTTCCTCCCTTTCCTTCCTCCCTCTTCTCCCTCCCTCCTTCTCTTCCCTCCCTCCAATCCGGTCCTCCTTCCATCATTCTCTCTTATTAGATTTTCTCCCTTATTGCACTAACTAGAACTTTTAGGGCACAGTTATAAAGAAATTACAGAAGAGGATCTTCTTGCCACTTTCCTGATCTTAGGGTTAGGGTGGAAGGGGCTTCCCCATTCTTGTATGGTATTAACTGTAGAGTTTTCATTGATGCCTTTTTTCACAGAGTGAAAGTCCTTTTCTATACATGTTGTTCAAGTTTCTCCCACACCCAATTGTTGATTATATGATTTTTTAGTCAATATTTTCCTTATTTATTGAAATGATCATGTCAATTCTGTCTTTTATTTGATTATATGGAGCATCTTAATAATTGGACTTTGCATGCTAAATCAAGCTATCATTCCTGTGACAAATCTCACATAATATTCATATATATTCTTTTGCATATGTTACTCAGTTTGGCTTAATAGTATATTTTGATCAAGTGTTTAGTGTTTATGAATGCCCCCAAGGTTGCCTAGTCTCAGGAAGTATGCCGTAATCTTTTGTGATAAGCACGTGAGACCTTAACGTTAAATGGGACTCATACTCGACAAGAATGTTGCATCCTTTAAAGTATGGGAACATTTCTAGGCCCCCTCCCAGGGATACAGGCTGTAATAAATTTGGAGTCGCACATAAAGTGTACTCTCTGTGAGAATCTGTGAGTTGCTCCATTCAATCATTAAACTCAAGGGTGCAGAGTGCTGGCAACCCCTAGTTTGCCATCAGAAGGTTGCATCCTTTCAACGTGTCATGCCTGATATAAAGACAGGTGGCCAGAGTCTGAGTTAATACAAGGGGCTAATTCGAAGGAAGCGTCTTTCTGAATTATGGGCCCTCCTTTGCTTTTCACAGAGAAAGAGAGCTCCTTGGCATGAACTTACCAGGCTGAAAAAGTGGGAAGGTGCCCTCTGGATCAGTCACCATGATTGAAAATGAAATTTATAGTGATCCTTGCCACACAGTGGGTAACCAAAAGTGGGATTTTCCCCCACTTGTTCCTTACACAGTACAGATAATGAAACCTTCAATAAAAATATTGAATGATCTATGCCTCCTTTTTGAAGTTCCTTCATCATTCTACCCCCTCCTTTATGTTTTTTTTTCCCATACATATGATGTTCATGCATTTTATTCGCCTGAAAGTTTTATGCTATTAAGATTGTTTTGTTCAGTTTTGTCTTCTACAGATATTAAGAGAAGACAGGAAAAATAAAGACATGCATGAATCCATATTTATGTGAGCATATATGCATCTCTATAAATATATATATATGAATCTTTCTATAGGCATGTGCATATTTCTTGTGTTACTTGATTCTTTCTCTGAACTCAAGGTATCAGTTGAAAGACTCATAAAATATGACTTTATAAAATAGGCCAGTTAACAACCGGTTGGTTATCTGGAGATGCGTGTGTTTCAACTTTCAGTACCTTGAATATGTCATTATTCCTCTGCCTTATGTTTCATGTTTCAGATGAGAAGTCAGACTAACCATATCACAGCTCTTCTTTTACTGCTGCTAAGTTCACCAGTTCAATTATGATGTATGTGTGGCCCACTTTTCAGTTATCTTACGTGGGTTTCAAAGAAAATTTTTGTTATTTAGATGAACTTTAAATCAAATTTGGGCTGTTTGGGGCTATTATGTGTTTGAGTGTTTTTCTACCCTTTCTCTATATCTTCTTTTCTGGGGACTCCTATTATTGTGATTGACACTCTGAGGCTCTAATTAATTTTTTTCTCACTCCTATCTTTCTCTCTCTCTGGAGTGGTTCATATATAGTGTCTTCTGGTGCTGTAGGGGTGGGCTGCTACCAGCAAGGTTAGAGGTTCAGAACCACCCACCACCCTCTGTATGGGAAAGATGAAAAAGACTGTCTGCCCCCACAAAGATTTACAGTCTCAGAAGTCCTATATAGGGTTTGCTCTGTGGCAAAGTCCACTCAATGGCAGTGGGTCTGATGATATCCAATGCTCAAAGTTCCTTTCTTCTGTTATCTAAGATCATCTGTGAACTTCTCAAGTGATTTGCTTTTTTCCTTATTGTATTCAGTGTCAGATTACCCAATAAGCAAGCCTTCCTCACTAGTCTTTGATGTACCGTGTCACTTTAATTCATCGCAATAAAGTTTCTGCAGTTACGTATGACTGGCAATGTTTCTTTCCTCACCCCAAAGCACCTCCCCACAATAGCAAAACCT